>VYXC01008625.1:0-80120 GCA_013397175.1 Platysteira castanea
ACCGGACTGCAACAGAGTACCATCCCGTACTGCATAGGGATGCTGCATCTGATTAGTAAAATTCAGATCTGGAAAACATTTATGAAATCAATTATTTAATCATGAGTCGTACATTGAGGCTAAACATAATAGAAATAAAATTGTGAAGGTAAGAAATTCCTTTGTGTTAATGAAGATGACATTCTGACAGTAACAGCAAGAAATAATGACTCATCTGAAAAATAATCACAAGAGAAAACTCTAAATCTTAGCAAAACTTTTAAAATGGTATTATAAAACTATACCTAATAGAAGTCAATAGCAAAACACCCACTAAAAAATATTTCTTATCACTCAAATATCATAATATTTTGGACAACTGTGTAAATATTTTTGATGCCCTGGAAGTTATTTATCTGCTTTTGATTGCCAATGATATCAAATAAGAAATACGTACAAAGAAAAACCTGTTTACTCATAAAATTTAAATCAAAGAAAACCATATCAGCTCTACCTGACAGTCAAGTACATGTCAGGAAGCAAAATGAAAACTGGGGAAAGAGATACATAGGAATGTGGCACCACTGTGTTGTTTTCCTTCTTAATCTGCTGAGGTCTTCCCATGTACGTCTTCAGAGAAATCAGGAGCAAAAAGAGGTAAAACCTCTGGGTTATTCAAGAGAGGAAATCTTTCCACCAGATAAAAATGGTAACATGTTGGATATATTATTATGGACAATAATCCTGTAGTAGTTTTATTGGGTCTGAAAGCCTTTTGCATCTATAAACTGTCAGTGCAGCAGTCATATTCTCGAGATGCAGACAATTTTAAGTCTGTCTTTTATATATCAGTTGTTTACAAGGACTACCTGCTAAAATAATTCAAGGCAAACATACTCATAGAAATTATTCATTGCACATTTATTTTAACAAATGGTTAACACAATATCAAAATGAAATAGGTCAGTAAGCTAAATCTCTCTCTCTTCCCCTCTCAGAATTAGAGGAACATTATCATAATTATTGTCATTTAATTCATATGTACATTTGCATACAAAATGTCATTATTCAGGTATACAGCAAGTAATTAGTAATGACCTCTTATCACAGAAAAATCAAGTCACTCATAGTCAATATTTTTTAGCTTTTTATCAGAAATCCAAGCATTTGATGTACTATCATTTTTTTCAGTAAACTTAATACAGAGAAGTTACACTAATAATTTTATTCAAAAACCAAATAGAAAAAATATCTGTGGGTATTACAGATTTTTCTTTGTTGTGGAGAGCAGCTAGTATTTATTTATTTAATGGCGCACTAAGGGAACACAATGAAGGATTTGTCTTTTTGGTTACATTGTTAGTAAAGCCTGACTAGTGAAGTAAAATACCATAATAACAAAATATCAGATATGTATTATTAATGGATTTTCTTTTACAATATCAAATGGCATGACAACCTGCAAATGCCTGGGACTCATTCCATGTATTGCTTTACTTACCATGCTGTGTAACTCCAAAGGTTTTTATTTTCTATCATTGGACTTTTGCAGAAAAGTATAGTGAAAACAAAATAGTCTGGGAAATGTGAAAACAACAGGCAAAACTTTTCAGTCTCTCAATGCTTTTTGGATACATACAAATGTATTCTGAAAGAGGAAAGGGAGACAAACAATAATAATTGAAAATGATGCTATGTTTTCTGTACAAGGATAAGTTATGCTTTTATGATCAACCACAGTGATGGAGAGATTTGTTGTCAGAATACTGAGTTACATTAGAAAATGTCAGACTTCGGAAGTAAAGTGCTTTTACTGTGCTTCTTACATGCAGAAAGGAACAATCTGAGAATTACCTGTAATAGCAGCTGCATCTTGTTTAAAATTTGCTGTTCTCTGCAAGCCTGCAAAGGAGAAACCATCATTTGTTCTTTTGCAAGCAACACAAATACACTTCATCTCCCTTCTCCACACTAGAATATCTCCACATCAGATTTTCTACTCTCTTGTGCACTGTGAATTTTTAAGTACATAACCTCCAGATATTTGAAGGAAGTAGGAATCCTTGGAATTTTTTTTCTGTTCTCCTTCATGTCTACTAAAATCCTTAATATTTATATTGCAGTTGTGTCCCAAGGTTAAAGTCAGAACCAGTGGTTCTTTATGTTAAGTCTCCTGCAGAGCTATGAAAACTATGCTTGTGGCTAAAAAGAGAAGTCTGGACAGGTTAATTAAAACTACACCAGTACAGGAATATTTTAAAAATTGAAAAGGCTTCTTTTCCTGTAAATGTCACATTAGAGTTTATATGGAAGAGTTATATTTTTAATAATATTGTTTATTTATAGAAACATGAGATAGATTGCCATCTACTAACATGCAAAATATTTTAGTGCTCATTCCCTGGAATTTTTGGAGTTTATATAAGTGTATGCATATGCAGATAGATAGATAGATAGATAGATAGATAGATAGATAGACAGACAGACAGATACACAGAGTGTGTATTTCAATTTTTACTGGTAAAATGAAAATAATTTGCATCATAAAAAAGTTGAAGTACCAAGATTTATCCTTGTTTGCCATCTTGGATGACTTTTTTCAGAGGTATACCAGCCTATTTTCTACTATTGTTAGAAATTCTTCAAATAAATGATGAATGAATACCTGAACAACTTTTATGCAGACAGTAAAAATCCCCTTTCACTGTTCACGCACTGTAAGTAATAATTCTTTCAATGAAATTGATTATTTTGCCAATCAATTTCATATATTGATGTTTGATCTCCTGGATGCTCATCTTATTACAAAATTAAATACAGGTGTGTTAAGTTTATTGGTTGGATTTTTGCTCTTTGGCTTTGGGTTGGTTGGTTTGTTTGTTTGTTTATAAAAGTAATTCTATGCAATGCATCGTAATGTTTTTCATGCTGATACACTGTCCTACACGACTATACTTTCATTAAAACAATCCCTTTGGTATAAAAAAAGAACACAGTATTTCTTACAGAGTATCACTCAGAAATCATAGCAGCTATAAAACAACCAGTTTTCCATCTAACTCAAATGTGTAAAGGACAATGGCAGTTGGGCTAAAACACAAAAAATTGCAAGTGGAAATATATTTTTCTCTTAATGCTGTTCATATTTGGGATCACTCTAGACCTCTCAAAAGTAAATTACTAAGAAAATTATATTGCAACGATTTAAAAAATGAACTATCTGCACTGCAGAAATTGTCAAAAGAAAAAAAATTAGAAGTATAACTGACTTTTTATTTGATACAACAAAGCATAAAAAAAGAGGTTCTAAGATTCATATTTATATATAAAACTTGTCGCAGGTATATTCTCTGGAAATTTCATTAATCAGTGGGCTTGTTTGTGGGAAATTTTATTTTTAAATAAACAGGTTTACTATTACAAACTCACAGTGTTTTGTTTGTTTTCTTTTAATCTTATGATTTCAGACTCTGACGCAGAGTAATTAAAATAGTGTGATATCTGACATTATGCCAAGCAAGCATTTGTGCAACATTTTTCAATATATAGCAAAAATAAGATTTACACTGAAATTCCTATACTGATACTGCTATGTCTCTGAGTTCAGTTCTAGAGCCTTGGTTATATTTAGAAATTTCTCTAAAGGTTCGTTATTTTTTGTATAAGCATTTCTCAAAATTCAACTCAATAATTTTGACTCCTTCACCTTCAACACATAGCTGCTAAATGAATCCAAAGAAAGGCCAAGGAATATTTTTTACTAGACTTTCAGATAACAGAAACACAGATGCTAAAATCCAGAAACAAACAAACAAACAAAAGCTTACACATATTCATCAAATATTCTCACATGGGATTCATCTTGCCAACTGAATATGCCTAGCTTTAGAGCATAATTAACTTCTTCCTATGTGAATAATCTTAATATGCATCACTCTAAAATGTATTTATTTGTCTCTTTTGATTTTAAAGGAATCTGAGAGTGACTAGCTTAGATTTAGACATTAGTGATGTAGACAATTAAATTTAGCTGAGACCATTATATTTGCAGATATCACTTCTACTAAGGGAAGTCTCTGAGATAGTACTAAAAGTGGGAAATTATTCCTAGGAAGTACCGTGAAAAATTTTCCTAAGATTTAAGGCGCACTCAGGACAACTGGTCTGGTTTTGAGGCTGGATAATGGGTCTGTTTCCCCGCTCTATCTCTACTCTTGGTAGAGAAAGTATTTTCTATGAAACTTTCAAGAATTAATATTTCCCAGGCATATGCTTTCAGTAAGATCATATTGGCTGAAAAAGGTAAGAACCAAGAATAACTGCATTAGAATAAGTTTTTAATGAGAAACAGAAGGGTTTGGCTATTTTTAAGACCTTTTTTTTTTAAACTTAATAAGCTGCAGTTCTATATGTATGCAATTTGTACTTGGGTTTTTTGGGGGGAAGCTGAAACTGAACACAATATCTGCAGTGGAGACAACATCTGAACTCCTGACAGTCCTCAAATTTCAGTGAGGACAGGGAATCTAGTTTTTCTTAGAGTTTCAGAAAAATAAAAACCATAAAGTTATGAGTGAGAAATTTGGGGAGGAACTCACTGCAACACATTATGGTAAAAAAGAAATGTATTAATAATTCAAAGAATTATGATGGTTTTATTTTGTTATGTTAAATTTTTTAATGCAGATACTCTCTTGAACTCATTTGAGATTTACTCAAATTCATGTTAGAGTAGTTCTGAACACCATTTGGCCCACAAGTGATAACACAGTTGTCTAGCTATTCATTTAAGTCTATGAATTTCATTGTGACTTAAGAAGCTTTTTTTGTCCTGTTATTTTCCTTCCATTCTTATCTGCTAAAGTAGATTTATTTTGTATTGTAACATTTCCTCAGCATTTAGTATTCTTTTGAAACTATTGTTTTATTTAAAGAATGGCATTGTCATCAGGGAAGATACTGCTCATATTTAAAGAACATGCAACTCTGTTAGTTTTAGATTTTTGGCCTGGTAGAGAGAGATGGCGTCAGTTAAATGGATATATTCTTTCATGCAAATGTATATGTGTGTGTAGCAGAAAGAAAAAAAAAACACCAATAAATATTGCTTTATTAAAAATAAATAAGGAAACTATAAGTTTCCAGATCAGGACAACTGAAAACTAACTATTTTTTATTCTTATCTTGAAAAAGAAACCCCAGAAAGGTACCCATAGCTGTATAATATAAAGGTATAAAGGTATACAAAGCTGCCATTTACTATCATTTACTAATAGAGAGAAATCTGACAAAAACAGTAACAAAGAAAGAACTGTGTTTTTATAATAAAGCTATAGTGTGTATCTAGATTCACAGGAACTTTATCTTTCTGAGAAGGTTTTGCTTAGTCACATCAAACAGTATAATCTGTTAAAATCAGACAATTAAAATCGGATTTTAAAAATCAGATTATTAAATTCAGATTATTAAGACAAAGTGTCAGTAAAGAATGAAGGAAACTCAGGAAGATTTCAGGAATGAAAGGAAAATCATTGGAAAGAAATAATGAAGTAGATTTGTCAGAGTTGCAAGAGCAAAGGAGAAAGACCAATGAAAGCCCTTACTGTGAGGTTAGAATAAAAAGAAAATTAGAATATTTGGGAATAAAACTCAAATGAATATTTAGTGCAAAAATAAACAGGGAGAAAACTGAAAGGTAGAGTTATATGAGAGCTTCCAGCAGCAAGGTAAGGCAAGAGAAAATAATAGTGAAGTAAAGAGAAACAGTAAGAAAAGGAAGAAAGAAAGAACTGGAACAAGGACTGCAGAGAAGGCAGAAGGTTGTAGGAAGGAGATTTAAATTGCACAAGAAAAGCCTGATTAGTAAAGTATGTTTACTTAGCTAATTAAGTAATTCTTGATGTAGTTTTCAGTGCTCATTCAAGTCACCTACTTTCCTCTCATCACATGTATTTTCTCTTTCTTAATTGCCTGGGTGTCACTGGTTAATAAAGGTGATTTTCAGAGATTATGTCTCAACTGGGCCAAATGTTCACTACCTTTTTAAAAAGACAGAAGATCGAAGTGGAATCTAATCTAATTCAAAAGTGTCTATTATTCCAGCATGTAAATGTGTGAATAATTACCTACCTACTTAAAACTTGCTGAAATTTTCTGGAGATATTTTGGAAAATGTTTATTTTTTAATTTGCAATTCCTATGGATTTAAATAAGTTTGATATACTCAGAGAAAACTGGAGAGGGCCTTGTGATAGAACAAGGAGGAATGCCTTAAACTGAAAGAGAGAAAGTTTAGATCAGATATTATCAGAAATAAATTCATTATTGAGAGGGTGGTGAGGCGCTGGAGCAGGTTGCCGAGAAAAGTTGTGGATCCTCTATCCCTGGAAGTATTCAAGGCCAGGCTGGATGGGGCTTTCAGCAGCCTGGTCTAGTGGAAGGTGTCCCTGCCCATGGAAGAGAGGTGGAAACTAGATAATCTATAGGGTTCCTTCCAACAAAAATCGTTCTATAATTCCATGGTATTTGAAATCAACACCCTTGGAAGTAAGATTCATTTTATCACACTTCAGGAGTTAGATTTACTTTCAGATTGCCAACATGTGAAATTATGTGTTTAAATGTAAGTAGTCCGTTTTTAACTTCTGTTTTTGTTTGCATAGTTTGTGAAGATTGGAAAACAGTAGAGTTAATAATGTATACTTAAGTAAATGAATTTTATTGCAATAGTTACTCACAATACACGATAGGTACTCAATTGCAGACCACTAATCTGGAACTGAAAACACCCATAGCACTCAGTGAATTTTCCTAAGTAGCTCATGTAAGGTTTCCTAATGAACCCTGCCAGGCTTCCAGCTCCCCCTTCACTAGGACTGGCTTGTCTCTTGAGATTTGTGTTATAATTTCCAGTCTCGTGCATGTGCCCTTGGATAACCTAGGGCATCTTAAATGTTGCCAGACATCTGTGTTAAGGTAAGTGAACCAGCCATCAGATATGTATAGCCTAAATATCTTCATCTGAGTTAATCACCAAGGCTTCCTTTATAATTAATGGAGGGAAACGGGTACTTCTAAGGAGCAATATATCTGACCCACTTTTAATATGAGCTGAATTTTATTTTAAAAGAGCCTATTTCTTTTCAGTTAGGACAGCAGGAGCCTATGGGACTTAGCCTGAATATAGGGATGTACATTATAGAAGTCTAAATTTAGTTGAATAAGTCCTGTACAGTCCTGTAGGGTTTCAAGTTATCTTGTAAGGACAGGATGACTACGTGGAAACATTCAGTCTTCAGATCAATTTCCTTTCAATAGAATAGACAAACAAATAAACTAAGTAAACCAGTGAAAAAGAGAAACAGATCTATCAGTTTCTGAGTCTATGTTAGAAAATAGAGTATACAGAGATGTTTTTCTTTTGAATACCAGGTAGGACAAAATTCACTAAAGTCACTAAATGAGAAATAAGATTTTTTTTTTTTTCATTTTTTTAAGGAAAATAATCATATAGCTTTAACAAGAAAGCATTTCACCAGAGAACAGAGTGATATCTCTTTGCCACAACAAACCAATAAAAAGTAGGTGTTTAGGGAGCTCACTTAGAATGATACTCACTGCTCTGTTTGTGTCTAGAAGACTACTTGAAAAATCATTTTGCTTTTAAACATTCAAACTACCCAGTACTGTTTATGCTGATATGGATTATGCAATTACCTATTTGATTCATTTTATAGAACTTTTCATTGCTAAATAGCAGACTCTATTTCATTCCTACTATGTTTTACTTAGTGGTGTCAAAATTAACAAGTTCTTTTTACATTACTGCTTTTCTAAACTGCTTACAGCTTAGTCTTTATCTGGGATCTCCCAGGTAAGATACAAACTCAGATCTTGCTTATAAATAGGACTCAGCTCCAAGGTAAAGGGAAGCAGTTATTTCATTCCTTCTGTTGAAGCTTTTCTACATTTATGGTATAATTAAATGCTCATTGAGGCAGGATACAAGTTTAATATTCTTCTTAATTTTAAAAATAGAATTTATAAATAAAATTATTAACATTGAAAAGACTTCTTTTCAAAATTGGTATAACTGTTGAAATTAAAATTTCTAATCTATGCTTTATGAGTTTTACAAATTTTTATATAGGAACACAAGTTCTAAGATACATTGCTATAAGAGCTGAAGAATATATTCCTTAGAATATTTCAGAACAAGAAATCTGGTTTTTTTTTTAAATTTCTCACTATTTCAGTCTTCAGAATACTGAGAATTTAAAATAAGTGAAAATTTCAGCATATGATAGTGTTTTCTTCAAGGGAGAGAAAAAATGTAATATTTACACTGAATGCTTTGGATTCAAATGCATGGCTACAACTTCTATGTGCAAATATTATATATGAGTGCATGCACATAAACTGCATGTGACTCATGAATGTATTCTTAAATGTATTTTTATGCAAACAAAAAATACATTGACTATTTTCCATATCACATGGTGCCATTTAAGATATAACAAATGGAAATAGACAACTAAGAGACACACTAGGTCACACATCATCACAGAGTGAAATTAGAATACTAGTGACAGAGAAATAACACAATAGCTACATCCAACAGCAGCTACTAAGGAAACTGCCTGACTTTTAAACAAAGCATTGGTAAGAATGTGACCTTGCAATATTCATGTAATATGTGTAGACGTTTTACAGCTTTTCAGGAGGGATGAAATTACTTCTAGAAAACTAACATCTGCAGGTTTATGAATAAATTATGCATGGTTAGCATAAAACCACCACTATTAATCATAGACCATTCTCCTTGACTAGAAACCAGGAAAAAAATCTATTATTAGAAAAATGCAAAAGCTGTATCTTTGAACAACATTTTCTACATAACTGTGAGGTTGCTAAACATCGGGACTGATCACCAACCAAAGACTTGATCTCAGCCACATGTAAGTCAGAAGTTTGCTACTTAAATAGGAGGAGCTGCCACTTAAGTAAGTGATCCTTGCCCACAATGTCAGTTGCAGTGGCACAATTCCTGTACAAGTTTGAGCACTTTACCTGGATAACAAGATTTCAGGAAGGTTTTTTTCACTTCTCTTTAAATATTCCCTTTACACTTTTTTGCAGCACTTGTTATTTTATTCTAAAACCAGGAGATTTTTAATGTGTGAAATGATGTTTTGATGTTTGTTTTAAAATGAATCAATCTGAAATGAAATTGTTGGTTATTATTAAAATAGCGAAAGTCTTACGGCATGCTTTATCTGTCATGGTTTAAATGACAATGTTTACATTCCCAAATCTTAAGCCAGTTGCAGATACAAGAAAATAATTAAATTATATGCAATTCATTCTGTTCTCTAGTGAAACAGCCGTTCACTAATATTGATGATCCTTAGCATGACTAAGGAAAGCAAGCGGGATATATTTGATGTTAGGCATAATACTGTTCACTTCTGTTAAACACTCTGATATCTCATCCAGCAAGTTTGTTTAGAATAGGAAATGGTTCATTCTTTATTGGAAGCAGAGGACAAAGCTGCCAACATGTAACACTACAGATGTTGTTTTATTCATGAGAGGAAATTATACTGATTAAAAGATTCACATTAGAACGAAACCTATACTTCAAACCCTGAAATTAGTTTTTGGAAGATAAAATTGTAGCTGAGTCATGGGTTTTTGTTTTTGTTAAATCTGGATCTCTGGTTCTAAAGAACAGGAGAGCTTCCACATTTCATGAAGAAAAAAATTCAATTCTAGAGTGTGAAAAACATGAGTGTCATTGTGAAGCGTCATAGATGCTTTAGACCAGTGGTGGGATCCATGCCATCAATTGCTTTAAAACCCTTACTCTGTTCTTTAAGACGAAATAGTGTGAAGGGTTTGAAAACCAAAACACTTTAATCACAACTGCATGCAATTTCATGGATTGTATGACTTTCCCTTTCTGTGTGAGAGATCCCAGAACCCAGAAGAAAAGCTGGGCAGATCAGCACAATCATTCCAGCTCTGCATTATGTAGACCTGGGGAAGGGTTGTAGGGTTCCTTCAGAGTCTCTCAAGTTTTCTTCCTTTTCTACATTTTCTAATGAGTTCCCTATTTATAAGACTGCAAAGGGAATACTTCCTTGGTGACCAGACTATTCAAATTGCACTAATGTTGTCTATTTTGTGGTTTCCTTTTTCAGTGCTCGGTATCTGCTTGTTCAGGACACATCTGAAAGTTTGCCCTTCTTATGGTCTGCAGGCTGTACAGTTTGTCTCTCTGTGTCCCTGAGCACACAAAAATTATCCAGGGTTAGTTCTGTTGTTTGGGACAGGCAGTCAACCATATTTCAACTCCTTCTACTTAAAGAACAGGTTGGTTAGTTTGTCTACTACAGCAAAAGTTCATGGATAGGATAAGCAATCCTTGATGCATCTGAAGAGAACTTATTCCGCTGATACAAGAATAGCTATGGAGTATGGTGTGCACTATATACTGCTAGTTACTGTGGAGCTGTGGTCTCGCAGTACTCGAGTGTCTCAATGGCATTTTTGATGTATTCACAATTCAATTAGACTAAAATTTTCTGGGGATGTGGATATCAGAATGTCTGGAACAACTAGGAAAATTAGAAAGAAGGTATGAGTGTGCAGAAAAAAACAATTGAACGAGAATTTTCAACAAATTTGATGTAGGTCTGAGAGTAAATCTCAGTCATGTACAGAATTTAGATTTTTGCCGTCCACACATTTAGCTTGAAATATATAATATACTCTCAATTTTCTTGATATGCAAACCTATTTTCCAAAATTGGATAACCACAGCAAAATATTTTTCTGAAATGTACAACCCCCATTTACCTCCTCTGCCCTCACTAGCTGAGTTTGCACCAAGTCAGCATAGAACTGAATACTGTTTAGGGAGTTAGTATTGCTCTGATGCTATGCAAAATTCTGTTTTGAACTTAAGAACTCCTTTCAAACATGAGTTCAATGTGTAAAGCAAAGTATATTTATATAGGCAATGTCAGTTTTCTTGATTACACCTTGTTATGTCCCTTGTTATTTCTTTCTAGAAAGGGTGTTGTACTACCGTGTTTCGTGTTGCGCATCTTGACATTTCAGCTGGCATATTTTTCTACTAAACATTGTATTTAAGAATGTTTAATTTGCTGATACTTACAAGGCTTTAAGACTTCTATTAGAACATACCAGTTAGCTAAAATTATTTTCTTACTGCTTTTATCCTTTAATTAATGACTTGGAACATACTTTTAAACTCTTTAGCTCTGACAATTAGCTGTGGAAAGGCTACGAGTTATAGTCTCTGAAGATCAGAGATGCTATAGTGATGAATTTTAAAGACTAGTTTTTTCCTCTTGCTTTAGTAATACAATATGTACCTTCAGCTGCAAATCAGGTCTCCTAATGCAGTTTCTTGAGACTTGCAAAAAAGTAGGTGTTGAACTTCCTAAGTCTGGGAATGATTGTACACGACATATAGGTGTCTTATTTTATCTGTTAGTGGCTTACCTAATAGTTGAGCAATTAGTTTTGCTGTCCAGTTTTTCTGAATAGTTATTGGAAGGCAAATTTAAATTCTAAAGAAACCATATGCTGTAAAATAAGAATAATTGCTGAAGCAACTGCTGTAGGCTAGGGGACCAATTCAGGTGGTGAAATATAGATATATAGTGTAATTTGAGAGCTTACCTCTCTGTGTTATCACAGCAGGTCTTCCAGCTGTTGCGTCAGAAGGTCTGTGTTATGTCTGCCAGATATAGAGATATTTCAGGTACCTCACTTTATCTAAAATTGTACTAAATTCCTCTATTTAGGCACCTGACTTGTTCACTTGTAGATAGTAAAGTCATGTTCATTTTCTACTTTTTCTGGTTCAATTTTTCAGTCAAAATATCAAGCTGTTCATCTCATCTCAAAGGCTAGCACCTCCTCTTACTTTCACAAAGAAAGATGTTGAAGTCCAGCAGATGTACATATCTGATCTTTCTTAACTTGTTTGTCCTATACTGATGAAAAATCTTTGCTCCAGATTTTCCCAGCAGCCTCAGTGGCCTAGGACTCCTGAAGATCAGTTTTGCAATAAAGACTATTATGAAAAAGCATTGCCTACCTTGGCCTTTTCCATAAATTTTGTCAAATAACCTTCTGTGTCATTCAGCAGCCAGTCCACATTTTCCCTCAAGTTTGTTTTCTTCTGATAAACCAGTCCTACAAAGGTGTTGTTCTTGCTCTTCACATAACCTGCCAGTTTTTACGCCAGGTGAGTTTTGATTTTCCTGAGCCCATACCTGACCACTCAATGTCTGTATCTTTCCTGGGTGAGTTAGAGCTTCATCAACATCCTGTATGCTCCTGTTTATGTCTGAGTTTTGCCAAGAGATCCTTGTCCATTGCCATGTTTACTTGACTTCCTGTATGTTGTGATGCATCATTTTTGAGGTTGGAGGAAGCGAATCTTGAAAAGCAATAATTTGTATGGCTGCATTTGGGGTAACACTGGAAGTTTCAAACTGACTTCATGACTTTTGAGAATACGTAATAGTCAAATCATTGACATACACAAAATATAGTCCTCATGAAGTGAAATAGAGTTTTGTTTTCAGTTTCATTTCTGAGTCTGATTACAGGGATTTCATCCAGTAATATGCTTAGACTGGGCACATAATTGGATGAATTTTTTCCTCGCTTTCATTAAGGTCTATCTGCCAGTCGGTTTCCATTATAAATCAGTTATGTCTACAGTGGAAGATGTTGCTGTCATGTCTTCAGACATCATTTTATAGCTAAATTATGAGAAAATCAGAATTTTGAAAGGGATGTAGAATTTGAGAAAGGATTTGCCTGTCTTAAAGATTGCTGATAGACATGCAGTAATATGTTGACTTTTGTCTTAGTCTTGAGGGGATAATGTGTTAGCTCAACAATTCAGGTTCAGTTCTAGGAATATCACTGTCTTTGTAATCAATGACATTTTCATGGTCTGCCATAGGAAAGACTAATACATCTGTGATGCAAAAAAGAAAATTACAACTGCTTTTAGCTCTTGTAAATTCTGATGTTGGAAACGTTATGAAGGGTCTAAAGCCAATTTTTTTTTTAATGATTGCAAAATTATGACTCTGACAGTTATTGCTTGTTTGGTCAGGTACAGAGACCTCTGTTATTTATTGCTGCTTGTTAAATTTACCACCATTTCCCAATAAAAGATTTTATTATAATTTTTCTTAAACCCCATTTTGGGATTACATATTTTAATTTATATCAGACTGAGAACTCTGAAAGTTTCAAAAAGAAATTATTCTCTTCTGACCTTGACTTTCCGAATTTCTAAGTAGCTTGTTAGGAAAGAGATTACAAGGGAAGGGTACGAAGTTGTTTCCTATGGAGTTTATCAAGGAGTGGTGTTCAAACTAACAGTATAATATATTTATTTAAAATGCTGACAGAAAACATCTAAGGGTACCATTCAGTTCTAGACTGCAGATACATATGGTGTAGACGCTTACCTGTAGACACAGAAATGACTGTGTCAGTATACAAGGAAGATGTTCATATGCATTTACATTGTAGTTACTGGAGTAACAGGTCTTGATTCAAGTGCACACACATAAAAATCTGCTATCATTTGAGATATTCCAGAATACTTGGTGTGGAACTCAGGAGATCTGACTTTTCAATACCTCTTATGCATCTAATAATCCTATACAGATGTCTCAGATACATTTCAGTGGATAACTTAATCAACTATTTCCTTTGGCCTGATTGAGAAGATCTGTAAGGCTAATA
Organism: Platysteira castanea; assembly: GCA_013397175.1. NCBI lineage: Eukaryota > Metazoa > Chordata > Aves > Passeriformes > Platysteira > Platysteira castanea. Next base: position 13,789 of record VYXC01008625.1, read on the forward strand.
TACATAATATAAGCAACATTTAAAGATATATCTTAGTGCATATGCACACCAGTTAAGCCAACCAGTCTCTTCAAGATGTAACATATTTATTTTAGTGTATTTGTTAAGATACTAGGTATTTCTATATAGATATCTTTCAATTTCAGATATCTAGGTGTGTGTTTGTACATATATTTAAGCTGTAAACACACATACACATGGAATTCACAAAAAATCCTGAGAGGAGGTATTGGTTTTTTTCCACAAACAAAAAAGCAGGCAAGCTTCTCAGATAATATAAAATCAGAACAAAGACTAGTATTGTGTTAAAATTCCATGGGAATAAGCTTTTTTTTTAAAAAAAATATATTACACAAAATATAATGTGGATTTATATTTTTTTTTTAATTGAAGCAAGCTTTCTCAAAACTTGCTATCACTTCTAAGGGCAATGCTAAACAAATTTTGACTATTCAAATAGCTAACTTCCACTGAAATCAGAAGTCATGTTCTTATATACCTTATGTACTTATGTAATTGAGGGTTGTAGATAGGAATTGAAACCCTGGCTTTACGCAGTGGGAATAATACTATTGCTTTATCTCAGGGACCTGTGAAAAGACAAGTATTAAGGTGTACTAATGAGAGCTGTGAAGCACTCAGATGCTGAATTGAGTGCCATAGAGGATGATATGAATATTATTAGTCCCATCTTTAAATAAGACTGAATAGTGTGGAGTAAATAATAAGAACTGGTGCCAACTATGCAGTAACGAAGAAAAAAAAAAAGACCTGCTAGCTTCCCATTAAATGATCATAATCTATAATGTATAGGAGTAGAAACATATCTTTTGTTGGGAGATGTATAAGAATAGGTGGTTATGTGATAAAAGATTGAACTATACTGCCTACAGTTTAGGGAGAGCAATTACATTGCGTGCGTGTTGTGTTTGTGTGTGCATGTGTTTGTGTCTTCTAAATTCCGGCATTTTCTAACACATCGGTGTGTGAAAGAATGACCTCAGTGCAGTTCTATTTTGGTAAAGGCTCCCTCTGTTTATGTTATGTATGGACACAAGAGGTTCTCAGGATTGTAGATGACGAGGAACCTAGGATAAGACCCTAAGAAAGGACTATTGCTTTAGAACTCTCAGTGTTGAAGGCACAAAATCACCAGGATACCTGAAACAAGAAAGGGCATCTTAGTGCTATGTATGCTGTGATCCTTGTTATTTTGTCCTCTCCTGAAAAGAAATAAGTAATTTTAACAAACATTCTAGATAAAAATATAGTATTAGATGCTGTATTAAAATAATTCACAGGGTTTTAAGTTAATATTCAGCAAAATACTGAATCATCCATTAAAAAAATAATCTAATTAGTTTTCAGAATCTGAACTTTAAATTTTAGAACTCAAGTGACTAAATAGTAGCATATCAAGATTTGGATTTTTAAATGTATACACCAACACATATTTTAGTCAAAGAAGTAAAGTTGCTAAACTTACGAAAAAGTATTATTCCTAGGAGTAAGTTGTAAGCAAAGCCAAGAAATTAAAAGAAATAGTTTAGCAAACAGTGTAAGAAAATTATATAGAAAATATAGAGAGGGACAGTTTAGTACTTTCCAATCATTTCTACTAAAAGTTTAACAAATTTTTGGTAAGAATTTTAAGTACAATTTGCAAGTAAAACATAAAGCCATTACACCAAGATATTTATCATTTAGAATAAAAATATACTTACTTTCTACACAGAAGTCCAACTATGATCAAGTTATTGACCAATTTCTTGTTACTAACTCTTTTTTATCATTATTATTTTATTATCCTAAAATTGTGTAAGCAGCAGTCTTTCACGTTAAGCCTTTAAGAATTCTGTATTCTGAATAACAGTGTTCAGAATACATAGGTCTGAACATGGGCAACTAGGATACTTTCACTGCTTTCATCTTTAAATATTCACGACAAGAGAGAAAACCTGTGCACAAAGAAGAAAGAGGAGAAGAGGAAGCATATTATATTTATTAGACTGTCTTCCCTCATTTCTTTCTCTTTTAAATGTGCAGTGGGATCTCTGGTTGCAATCTGATGCCTTGTCATATTTTATTAGCCCAGGGTTTCTAATTCTGTTTTCTCATCTTTAAAGTTGTCATTAGGTGATATAATATTTATTTTTCAGAACTTCATTAGATTTTTCTAGGTTTAGGGAAGTGTCATTTTTATTTTTCAAAGACAGTGATCAAGAAAAATCATCAACTAAAAAAATCACTTTATTTCCTACATAAATTTTTGTTTAATAGGACACACATACACTATATTTTTGAATTATTAATCTTGCTGCCACTTAAATTGAAGTAACAATATTAATGTCTCTGGCTGTTCTTCTGATAGCCAATCAAAGTTATGGTTGCACTTCTCAGAGTGAGACTTTTCCCTGATCCATAGGTGTCAAACAGCAATGATAAATGTGGTTTTTGTGGTCTGTTCAAATAAATATTTTATGTAATCTACTTGGACTTATTAATTTTGATGTTATTCATTACAGCACTATTTTTTAGCACCACTGTCCATTTAGCAGTAGTGCTTTGCACTATCTATAGACATTCTTTTCTGAATATAACTCAAGTTGTTTCTTCTGTTTTTTAAGAACCACAGCTTTAGATGAGTCAAATTAAAAGATGATTTTCATATCCCTAAATGTGAATTCTACCAACATCAATCCTAACATACATTTAGATCACATCTTTTGCCCTAAACCCTTGAAGTAGAATACACCTGTGGAATAAATAATATGATATTTTCAAAAATTACTATTGAATAAGAAGTCTACATAAAACAGTTAGCACATCTCAAAATCAAAGCACCAAATTGAGCACACTATTTGATGTAAAAAGGTTAAACGTTTTTTTCCCTGCTGCTGTTATGAAGTCCTAAGAAACAAAAGGAAAACAGATAAATATCAGTGGAAGAATTTCCTTATAAATGTGAAATTACTATAATTTGAAATTGAAAATTTAAGAATTCAAGAAAAGTTATTGTCAATGAATATTACCTTAAAAGTGAAATAGATAGACTTTCCATATTGTTTCCAGACTTCCTGATATCATTTTGGTTACAACCTTTAGAAAATGGCATTATTGATTCCCAAGAATGTCCACTTCAAGTTAACTAACTGTTTTATCATAAGGAATAGTGCTTTAGAGAGTTATTGAAATAAACTGATCATACTTTTAAATGAGCTGCTGAAGAAAGTGGTATATTTGATGTTAGCAAAAGTACCATTTGTGCTGACATTGTGTGGAACATTCATCCAGCAGTGAAAGGTCCTGCAGCTTGCTTAATTAAGTGGGGAACATTATGATCATGCTTAGCTCACGGTGCAGAACTGCAGAATTCTCATACAGCCAGCATGGTATGTCTCTCGTTAAACATCTACTGGAAGAGACATACTGAATTTTATTGTGGTTTCTGACTTATGAGACTTTTAAATCTTCTGTAAGTATGCGTACAGGAACATCTCGGGACTAAATACACCATTTAAAACTACTCATGGAGTCCTTCTTCAACACCATCAAATAAATCCAATATATCATAACAATTTGTCAGTGGACTGGAAGATTTAGAAATTATGACTTGCATTGTAAATTAAAATGTGTATGTTTGAAGTTTTCATTAATTTTTTTCTTTTCCAAATTGCACATGTAATTGCATACATGTGTTATTTGCCCTGAGTTCTTTCAGTCCTCTGTATTACCCCTAAAACTACTTGGCAATTAAATATTTTCAGTATTGTACAGACCTTTACATTTTTATACATTTCTTAAGTTTCTAGTTATGGGTAAGGAAAAACAGCCTTTAGAAAACAAAGTTCTTTATGGTCACTAAACAATTTTATAACTTTTTCAAATGTTATTTGTGATTCCTACCATTCCTTCCATTTCAGACATCCAGATGTGAGTGAACTGAAACACATATAGAGTATTGTTGCTACACAATTAAGTGATCTATTTGATGATTCTAGTAGTATGTTCAAGGAGACATCTTGTAAAAAATCCTACTTATCTCAATCCTGCAGCAACTATACCAACAATACATTATAAGTATTGGTTTCAGTGAGCAAAATTGCCTCTATTTATTTTTCCATTATTTTTCCACATTCAAAACAACATCCCTAGTAGGACTAGAAAATGATTGCAAAAAAAAGTTTTCCCATTACAAATAAAAAATGTTGCTTGTTTAGTAAACTGTCAATTACCGAAATCCAAGTGCATCCAAGTACTTTTATATTCTGTACTGCAATTGTACCTGTCAGTTGGATAATATTAGTTTTTTTGTTGGAAATAGTTTCTTGGTAATATCTTCAGGGCATGAAAATTTTCCTAGATTGTCTTTAATAAACAAACCTCTGTTATACTCTCCTGCAAAATAAAAATTATGAAATGAGGTATATGACCTTACAGCAGTATTTTTGACTGTGGCTCATTTCTTATTAAGTCATACCTAGGCAGTTGTCAATCCTTCACCCTTCTGCAGCTGATGTATTTAAAAGGAGCAAAGAGTTTCTACTGTCTTAGATATTTACTGCATTTTACAAATCTTTTTTTAATACACAGTCTTCTAAAAACATGAATAATGTCCTTCTTGAAACACACCTTCTCCATTTCTGTTACAGAAGGCTACATATAGACTGACTAAATGGCACTGAGACCTATCATTGTGGGACAGCCTGACTTAATTCTGCTAAACACATTTCAAAACAGGGTGAATTTGCACAAATGTCTGTTGAGATAATGTTGCTTACTCTAAGCCAGCTCTAAACTCATGGAAAATATGGACAGGGAGAATTGCACTAAGCAAAATCTCTGACAGACCCTCTTCTAACCTTTGAAGAGTGTGTGTACGCTTAAGCTCCTGTACTGGGCAACATTCCCTGTCAACGTTTATTTGTGGTATCTGATGGCATAAGTGAACAGGTCTGCATTTTAAAACACACAGGCAAAGTGAGACACAGAACTTGGAAGATTTAATCTTTAGTCTCCTGTCAGTTGGTTTTAAGAAGAGAGAAGATTTTTTCTGAGGAGAAACCAAAATATTTTCTGCAGTATAGTCAAAAGCTCATGGATTTTTTTTTCTGGAGGCTGCCTAATAAAAAGTAAAAAAGAAAAGCAAACTTATCACAAAAAAAATGTTTGCATTTCCAGGTTGAAAATAGCTGAACACAAGCATCAGGGGCCTGGAGAGGAAAGGAAGAAATTCCAGCTGAAATGGAAGACAGGCTTCCTGTGGGAGAATGCTTCAGAAGAGGAGGTATCATGAGTATAAATTTACAAAGACACTTGTGTTTTTAAGGAAGGATATCTAAATGGTAACACAAAAAGGCTGAGTACCCATATGCGGGATATTCCATGTTGTCTGGTTAAAATCAGATTCTGCTTACAGTTGTATCTCATTAAGCACACTGATTAACGGGTGTGCTGGTTGGAAGCACCACAAACACTTGCAGTACTTGTGTGTGTGCATTTCAAAAGGCTGACGGAGGTGTGACTATACTGTGCTTCATTCTAACCTGTTTTAATCCGGAATTTTACTTGCTCATCCCACTGTGTACTCATGAGTAGGATCTTCCAGTCTGTTACTCCACAGCAGGGCGTTTGCTTGGAAACCTGCTCATGGATTTAAGGACGATCAGCACAGTGGTCTGGTAATGGTACACCCTACATGTACAAGTGGGGCAGCTGTCTCATACTTTCTAATGCAGTTTACATAGAATAGCACAAAACACTGGGTCTTGAGATATATAGGGTTTTGTAGAGATGTGACAGAGGATGCATTTTGCTCTAAAGCACAAAATAATTTTCTGTATTCCTCTCGGTCCAGAGGGCAGGAGTCAGTGTACTAGACAGCCAACACCTATAAACAAAATATCAGATAAAAACATGACTTTTTCACAAAATAAGATTTCAGAAAAGAAAAATATGGAAAAATATCATAATTATAAGTAGTTCTATAAATACAAATAAACCTTAATCTTAAATATTTTACTTCTATTTTTTACAAGGCAGTTATTTAAAACCCCTGAAAGAATAGGCTGTCACTTTGGTAATGCAGAGATCCTATTTTCCTGTACCACTTAATTAAAATGTACCTACAAATGTAAAATGAAACCCAGAAGATATTAAAATAATTCAAATAAATCTGCACGAAAGTACTTAGTATCTGATTTTGTTACCACACGTGACACTACGGCAAAGGAAGTATAATATATATTGGCAATAACAAAATTAGATATTTAAAAGAAACATAATACTTACAGCCATTAACAATAAGTACTTTTTCACATTGAGAACTTTGAATGCTCAGCTATTTACTTGTGCTATTGATCCAAATAATGATGTCTTTCAGTTGTCTTGTTCCAGAAAGCAATGTGAGAGATCTGGGTGTCCAAATGCCTATGGGCAATATGAGACTGCCTCAAATCTCAGATTTATAAACTTCCCACATATGAAATAGATTCCGCATCAATGTCTTGCACCTCAAAACTTATTTTTCTGTTATTTTTGCCATGTTAATATTAAAAAAGGTGTCTTAGAATGGTTGAAAAATATATTAATATCAGTCTGAAATGAAATAGATACATGATCACCAGGGTTTTTATTTCAGTGTTCACTCACTTTATGTTTTTACTTAAAATAAAACAGAAACTAGAATTTTTTTTCTCCATTTCATTCAGTTTGTCTTTTCAATATATAATTGTTACAGGTGAAAACAACAGAAAGTATGACATAATATTGAACAATAATGTAATGTGTTGTATATATTTATAAAGAAGCAGACTTTTCACTGACTCAATTAAAAATATTGTTGAGTCTTTTTTAATTATAAAATTATTTTACCTAAATCCACTGTTATAAATCTAAACAGCCTCAGCAGTGTCTTTCCTTCTCTGGCAGAACTACTGTGTAGCATTGTGAACTGGTTTTTTATCTGTGTAAATACATATATCCTATTCATGAAAAGCTGAATCAAAGTAAAATCAGCAAAATATATTTCAATCATTAAAAGCAGAAATTTCAATCATTAAAAACAGAAATTTCAATCATTAAAAGCAGAAATTTCTGCAGAAACTGCAGAAAAAGCAGTTTCAATTTTAACTGAAAAGTTAATATTTCTTCTTTTAAGTTGGAAGCTTTGGATGCCTTCTACACTGAAGCATTTTCTGTAATTTTTACTTCCATCTTTCAGGTGCAAAAATTTCCTATGATGGGAACAGTGATGTACCTGGAATGATATTGTAGGAAGGAGCCAGTAGGACAGAACAGAACACTGATCTATTATGTAGTTAGCTACTGCCTGTTAGCTTTCACACATTCACTTCAGGGTCCCACAATAAGGTAGATTAAAAAAACTTACTATTCTTTTTTTTCATTGTTTGTTCGTTTTTTTCTGCAAATCTTTGAGTGAAAATATCATTTACTAAGAGAAATTATTTAATCTCCCAAGAATTATCTATTTGTCAATCTTTTCTAGGTTCTTGATCTTCTTTAATGTCTTGACTACTTTGTGTGTTGTAAATATGAAGACCACTTTAAAAAATTTTTGTAAAATAAATTAAAATAAATATTTTTATTTGATTAAAAAAAATATTTGGATTAGATTAACAAGATTCTTCATAAGGACAAAGTCATGTCAAATATTATTTTCTATGGTATGTTCCATTTTAATAGCTTTGACGCCTTTGATCTTGTTTTCATCACTTTAATAATTTGATAACAGTATTTTGTAAGAAAGGCTGTTAGCGGAAAAAAATATATTTTGATGCCTTTTAAACACTTTATTTCATTGGAAATTAAGACTTTTCAAATGTCTTCTTCCTGAAGAAGACAGAATGAGTTTGTTAGATGAGCATTTTGGATGGAGTATTAGCTGTAAAATCCTAATACCGCATAAAATAAGACACGATGCATTCTTAAAAGGTCATCAAGACATTGTCTTCCCTAAAGATTATTAATCTATGCTTAAACTAATTTTTATGTTTGACCTTCTTTATNTATCTGTGTAAATACATATATTCTATTCATGAAAAGCTGAATCAAAGCAAATTCAGCAAAATATATTTCAATCATTAAAAGCAGAAATTTCAATCATTAAAAACAGAAATTTCAATCATTAAAAGCAGAAATTTCTGCAGAAACTGCAGAAAAAGCAGTTTCAATTTTAACTGAAAAGTTAATATTTCTTCTTTTAAGTTGGAAGCTTTGGATGCCTTCTACACTGAAGCATTTTCTGTAATTTTTACTTCCATCTTTCAGGTGCAAAAATTTCCTATGATGGGAACAGTGATGTACCTGGAATGATATTGTAGGAAGGAGCCAGTAGGACAGAACAGAACACTGATCTATTATGTAGTTAGCTACTGCCTGTTAGCTTTCACACATTCACTTCAGGGTCCCACAATAAGGTAGATTAAAAAAACTTACTATTCTTTTTTTTCATTGTTTGTTCGTTTTTTTCTGCAAATCTTTGAGTGAAAATATCATTTACTAAGAGAAATTATTTAATCTCCCAAGAATTATCTATTTGTCAATCTTTTCTAGGTTCTTGATCTTCTTTAATGTCTTGACTACTTTGTGTGTTGTAAATATGAAGACCACTTTAAAAAATTTTTGTAAAATAAATTAAAATAAATATTTTTATTTGATTAAAAAAAATATTTGGATTAGATTAACAAGATTCTTCATAAGGACAAAGTCATGTCAAATATTATTTTCTATGGTATGTTCCATTTTAATAGCTTTGACGCCTTTGATCTTGTTTTCATCACTTTAATAATTTGATAACAGTATTTTGTAAGAAAGGCTGTTAGCGGAAAAAAATATATTTTGATGCCTTTTAAACACTTTATTTCATTGGAAATTAAGACTTTTCAAATGTCTTCTTCCTGAAGAAGACAGAATGAGTTTGTTAGATGAGCATTTTGGATGGAGTATTAGCTGTAAAATCCTAATACCGCATAAAATAAGACACGATGCATTCTTAAAAGGTCATCAAGACATTGTCTTCCCTAAAGATTATTAATCTATGCTTAAACTAATTTTTATGTTTGACCTTCTTTATTAAAATCTCCACTGGCAGGTATTCTTTAACCTCCTTGCATGGTATTTTTCCATTATCCACTACCCCCATGTTTGGAAAGTATTTTCAACAGCATGTTGCTATATAGTTTTTAGATAATCTGGTTTAAAACAGCTTGCATTTCTCTTGTCAAAAATTTGTTACCTATCCTGGTGATCTATAATAACCACCTTTTGTTTCTGAGTATTAGCACTTGCTTCTACTGCGACTTTTTGTTTTCTGGTAATAACATTACCCTAGGACAAAATTTACACACCTTCACTGGCCTTTATTTGGCAGTTCACAGTTACCAAGTAAGTGCTGGGGGAATAAAACAACCAAAAACAAAAAACCAAACAAAACCTAAACCAAAATCCCACAATCCATAAAAATGCGTCCCTGAAGTTTTCAGTTAGCACATATCTGAAAATTAAAGCAATATATACAGGCAATATATGAATATGCAGTAGACCATGAGAAATGTCACTTTAATGCCTGCAAGGAAAGACCAGCAAAAAACCCCAAAGCTCTCTAATTGTCTTTCTATCTTATATTTTCCTATTCAATATAAATTTCAGGATCACAGCAGCTTGAATTTTCTTTGCCTTACTAGACTGAGGACCAGGAAAAACATAATTAAAAGGGGATGGGCAATAACAGTTCCTGTGTTAAAATCAATGGCATTTATCTTTTAGCTTTAGGTATCTGACAAGACCTGCAATAGTTTTGTCACAAGGTGATCACCCCCCTGAGAATAAACTATCTGAGCAGTGAATTTTCCTGTCTTTAGATGGTTTAAAGTAAAAATTCCCTGTCTGAGCTACAAGCCTTAGTGTTCTGTACTGTGAACAGAGAAAGACTCCTGTAGCGGACAGTTCAATTAAATTATGTTAGTTGGTTACACCACAGTGAGACAGAAGCAAAACAAGCTAACAGTATTTATTATTTACATTGGTAGTGTGGCTCTCGTGTTACCAACATCTGGTGCTCAGAAAGACAGGTGTGGGACTGATATCAGTGGAATTATATCAACAGATAATATGTCTCCAGTGTAAATTACATTTGTTTTCAGTCTCCCATTGTGAATTCTAGAACAGAACACAGTCACTTTTATAAGTCTTAAAAAAAACCCAAAAACCAAATAAACAAACAAAAATACCCCCAGCAATTTTTTATTTCCAATAAAGTTTCCAAAATTTTGGAGCACCTGCTTCAATATCAGGATGCTTATACTTCTAGATCTCTCATTTAGTTCCATCATTTGTATTGAAAATATACAAAAAGGTGGTATGCTATTACTATATTTATCTGAGAAGAAAGAAAATAAAAAAGAGAAACTTATGTAGAAGTTTTTCGTTCTTACTGGGAATCTTACAAGGATAATATTAGAGTGTTTACTCATGTATTCAGAAAAGGTATTTTCTCTTGTTCACAGATACCTGTAGCATTCTTTAAAAAACATTTCAAGTTCAAACCAGAAAACATGACTACATATTACTGTAATATCTATTGTTCTTCTTGACATTAGTTTACTTTTGGTACAAGAAAAAAAATGAGGAGGATGAGTGGCAAATGGATGTTCATTCCTGTATTGAAAGTAAGATATACAGGAATAGGAGAGAACTCAAAAACAGGTTTATGAAAAAAATAGGTTAAATTGGAACACGTAGATTAAATACATGGTCTGCTATAAACTGTTGTGAGAATGCACAAGTTGTTTTGATGGGTAAGAAAATTTTGGAAAGGTTCTGATAGATACAGTTGCTGACCTCTGCTGAACTGCAGACTAGAAAAGAAGAAAAATCTGTAGACATGACCAGAACTAGAAATTAGCCTGCTACTTCCTTTAGGTTACTTCTGAACTTCAGTTGCAAAATAAGTAGTTGGATTCCAACAATTTTCTCCAAGGAAAATGAGCTAGTCAAGCACCAAAAGAAAGTCAAGAGGAAGATAGCTGTGTAATGTTGAACTGCGATTGGTTTCTCTTCCACTACAAATCATTTTACAAAGGGTTTTCTCAGAAACTGAGATTACCTGTGGAAAGCAGGGGAAGAAGATTCATTATGTTACATACAAATCCATTCTAGCTTTGCTATTTAAACCTTGGTACTTTGTGATCTAAAAGCACCTTAATCTCCATAAAATTTTATAGCATGTTATGTATAATTTATATAAGTTGATATGCCATATTTTACAATGTTTTAGCCCAAGAGGGAAGTAATTTAATTAGTTTCATAAGGAATGGACATTTGATTTGGGTTTGCAGAATGGTGTCTAATCTTTAAGAGAAATTAAAACAGGAAGAAGGAAGTCTTACCATCACCTACCAGTACAGTGGACATCTCCAGACTTTAGCAGAAGGAAAGGCTCTCTGTTCCCTTTTCCCCTCTATCACGAATTTATCCATCTGTTTTGATAAAAATTTTGTAGCATGAACAACTTAATGAGCTATTTTCCAGAAGCAGAAGGCTAAAAATTTATTATGGGCAAGTAATGGCAGTTCCAGCTTTACATGATATAGAAGAGATCAGTCTGGGGCAAATCTCTAGTGGGTTAGTTTCAAAATAATCATTGAATTTTAGCCTATTTTAGCTATTGCATATACAAATGCACTGTATGAATAAGCAGTGTTCATGTATACCACATCAAAGAGCCCAGAGGCTAAGAAGCCAAAATTGGTGTTTGATTTTTACACATAGAATCAAATAAGAACTGTGCTTGCTGTACTAATGGGTTTAAATTAAGCTTCCGTATTAATAAGTCATACTCTCTCATATAGCCTAGGGAGACACTAAACTGCAATATAAATAATATTTGATTTATAAATGTAATCACTGATAAATAACAGAAGTATAGAAGATTAAATATGATGAAACAATATATTGTGTATCTTAAAACCAAGAAGATCTGGGGCTTAGCTAAAGGACCCAAAATTTAAATTGATTTAATGAGTTTTGGAAGCTAAGACAATTGTTCATTTTATTGAATAGCTGCAAGATTTCACTGACACTGTGTATGTGTAAAAGAACAACAATCATGAAATTCTGCAAAACTGTTATGGGTCTGTTGTGATTTAATCCCTGTAGGCAGCTAGGCACCACAGAGCTGCTCATTCGCTCTCCAACAGTGGGATGAGGAAGAGAATGAGAAGTGGAAAAATGCAAAACCCATGTGGGTTGACACAAAGGCAGTTTAATAGCTAAAATGCTGTGCATGCATGTAAAGAAAAATAATGAATGAATTCACTCCTTCTCATTGACAGGAAGGTGTTCAGCATTCTTCAGGAAAGCAGGGCTCCATTGTGCATTATGGTTATTGGGAGGACAAGTGGCATCTGAAAATCCCCACCCTTTTCTCTTTTTCTGTAGCTCTTTTTGTTGAACCTGACTTCACAAGATATGGAATATCCCTTTATTCCATTGGGATCACCAGTCCCATCTCTCTCCCCTCCCAACTCCTTGTGCACTCCCAGATTCCTCGCCTGTGGGGCAGCATGAGGAGCAGGATAGGCCTTGATGCTGTGTAAGCACTGCTCAGAAGTAACTGAACCATCCATGTATTATCAGCATTGGTTTGGTAACAGACCCAAAACACAGCACCATATGAGCTACAGTGAAGAAATTTAACTCTATCCCAGCTAAAACCAGTACAGGCTGGAAAGATAAAATTAATCAGAAAAATATGTTGTGATTACATAGATTCAGAATCCACATGTACATACATACTTCACGGTAACTCTCAAGCTATAGATCTATCTGCAGTCTAGTTCGACTTGAAGTGAGACCGTTCCATGACAGATGCTGGTCTCTTGAGTTACTGGGTTACTAAAACAAATTCAGATCATCTGCTGTAGGCTACATAGCCTATGCTCAGTATCTCATGGCACAAGTCTCTGCCATGCTGGCATGGTCCGTATTTTCACTGAGAGTTCAGTTTAATTTATTTCAAATCCTCTATTTTCTCTGATACATTTTCCTATTTTGCTTTTCATTTACATGTTCTCCTCTCAGCTTGCTATATGTTTCCTTTGAGTCTAGTGTTTAGCTTCCTTCTGTCAGCAAGTTTAATCTGTTATGCCACAGTCTTCAGCAGTGTTCTACAAGTGATAGAAATTTCATCTTAAAAGAGAGAAAGGATGCTACCTAAATAAAAAGTAGTAGTTGTCACTAATTTTCTCAGTTCTGCTTTGGTACATCTAAGCAGCAGAATTTTTTTTTTTTTTGTTTAAATCTGATACAGAAGTATATTACCTTCATTATATTATAAATGAATCCTCTATTTGGAGATTGCCTATTTTACTATAATTAATTTTGATGAAATTATAAATGCAAACTACAGCACAAACTTTCTCCTTTCACTACTTTCTATTCCAAGTTCATCATTGGTTTAATACTGTAGATTTCAAATACCTGGCATTAAAGATGAATCAGGTTTATTATTCTAAGCAGCTGTTTGAGACTGGGAAAAATACCACATGACTTTCAAAATCAGATGTAAATGGATTAGATTACTAAGCAAAATAGAAAGCAACTTCCATGCATCCACGCAGTGAAGACAGAAAGCCAAAGAGCTCTGTTTATCTAGCTCTAAGAGTAACCATCAAATCTGCTGAATTAGGCTCTAAGATGCAATATTAGGTTTACTGTTAAGTTCTAAAGAGTTCTGTCTGCATTCATAAATTTCTCGTGCACACTGGTTTAACCCAACCGATGGTTTTCAAATCCTGGTCTTCAATAAGGACAAGGAGAACCCAGGGAACTACCTGCCTGTCAGCCCCACCTCAATCCCCAGAGAGGTGATGGAGCATCTCATCCTGAAATACATCTTCAAGCACATGGAAGACAAAAAGGTGATCAGGAGTAACCAGTAGGGATCCACCAAAGGGAAATCATGCCTGACCAGCCTGATTGCCTTCTATGATAAGACAACTGGGTGAATAGATGATGGGAGAGCAGTGGATATTGTTTTACCTCAAATCGAGCAAAGTTTTCAAAACTCCCTTAAAACGGCCAGCACATCATGGGAGGTCCCTCTATTCAGCACTAGCGAGGCCACATCTGGAGTTTCGTGTACAGTTCTGGGCTCCTCAGTACAGGAGAGACAAGCAGCTCCTGGAGCAGGTCCAGCTGATGCCTATAAAGATGATTAGGGGACTGGAGCATCTCTCCTGTGAGGAAAAGCTGAAGGAGCTGGTCTTTTTTAGCCTGGAGAAGATGACTGATAGGGGACATTATTGATGTATACAAGTATGACAAGGGAGGGTGGCAAGAGGATTGAGCCAGGCAATAAGAGTAGTGCCTAGCAATAGGGCAAGAGGCAACAGGCAGAAATTGGAATACAGGAAGTTCCACCTTAACTTGAGGACCACTTCTTTACTGTGCAGGTGACTGAGCACTGGAATAGATTGCCCTGAGAGGTTGTGAGGTCTCCCTCGCCGGAGGTATTAAAAATCCATCTGAACACATTCGTCCTGTGCGTTCAGGAATATGCTGTGCAAATGTGTTGTAGGATGAGCCTTCTTGAGCAGGGATGTTGGATCAGATGACCCACTGTGGTGCCTTCCAACCTGACCCATCCTGTGATTTTGTGAGTCTGTGAATTCTGTGAATCTGTGATTCTATGATGTGGTTCCACTCATTTTTTGTATAAACTCATTTCAGTTTTTCATATATCATATATATTTCAGGTTTTTCAATAGAGAGATGTATTTTTGGACCTGTCTACACTACTGACTAAGTCTCCGGGAAAACTAGAAGCTGTTTTCCCACTAGGCCTAAGGGAATATGCACAGAATTTTGTTGGTTTTTTTTTTTTTTGTTTAAACACATACGCAGTGTTAACATTCTAGAAAACAAAACAAAAACCAATAGTCAAGGGCCTATTTCACTCTGTGATCCTATAAAGTTATCTAGCAAGAGTATGAGTTTATGATAATTATCTAGTAAATTATAAATTAGTCAGACAGAAAGAATTAACTATATGGGAAATTTTAATTATGATACTCATTATAGTTTTTAAAGTTGCATTCCTAGTATTTTGTTTGAGATATGTAGATACAAATAATGTATCTGGAAAAAGTAGAGGAAGGAAGAGGTCAAATCAAGGGACAGACATGGGAATTCTTCGGTGTGCCATGATTTCCTCCAAAAGCTGTAGGCTGTCCCAAAGTTAAAAAAAGGCTGTCAGACTTTATGTTTTGATACTTCAAAAGGTAGTGGAGTACATTCAGTGCAAATAAGAAGTCTGCCAGAGAATTTGCAGGATGGAATAGCTTCCATTATTTAAGTCATTTATAAGCTACTAGAAATTTAGCTTGATGTGGAATAATTTTTGAATGCATTTACTTAATTAAATTTTGTTCAGTGTTTAGTGTTTCTCCCCCCATAAAATCACTGATTTTGGTTCAGATAAGGGTTAGGCTGATTTAACATTACAAGAAACATCTAAAAGACATTCTTTCTGATATTAGAAGTACAGTGTACACCTTTTTTGTAAGAGATTGCCAAATTTTAAACTGAAACACAGCAAAAATAAAAATAATAATTTTAAAAAGGAATAATAGATTTCTAAAACTGTGCCAGCCTTAGTGTAGCAGCAGTGTCTAGAAATGAGAGATTGTCAGTGTCAATAAAACCAGAATGAAAAGTGAATCAATAAAGCTTATGCTTAGCCTCAAGCATTTGTTTAAAATATTCTAAGGGGAAAGCAAAACTGAATAGATTTGTTCTATAGTGAATTTACAAATGAATTTTATAAGGAAACCATAGATCCTCTTAAATACCTACATACATCTCAGCTGACTAAGGATATGTACTAGAACATAATTGTCATCCTCCTGGGTAAATTTTTTTTCCAGTTCTGTTCATGAATGATAAATAAGCATCTTTAGATAAATCAGGTATTTCCTGCTTAAATGGTATTCCTCCTGTGGGAAAGGAGACACCACACTTGTAGTTTCAACTAAGAATATATATGTATTTCCTTGTAGAGTAATTAAAGCAAACTAAAAAAGAGAAACTTTTAAAAAATTAACAAATTAACCAGTTTGATGTTGAAGAGATAGCAGTGTTAGCTACAACATTTCAAGCTTCTTTGCATGATTTTCTAAATATTGCTCTACTATAACTCTGGGAAGACCAACTGAAAAAAATAAGTTATATGTCTGAGTTACACCAAGTTTTGTTCAAAAGAAAAAAGAGCATGAAAAGTCTTCTATTTTAAATGAAAATATTAGATATTTTTCAAAGTTAGAACATTAACCTGGTATGTCCACTTACCCTCTTCTATTAACTGTCTTTTATGCTTTTGAAGGCATAAATAAGTAGATGGAACTTTTTTTTCACAGAAATCCTTGCAAGAAAAAAAAAATAAAGTTAGCTGGAATTAGAGATCTCTGGTACAATAAGTTAACATATGTGTATAGAAATAACTGTTGGATTTTCCTTTGTTTTGCATGTATGTGCATGGACTTATGTGTGCATATTAAGACTTTCCTGTGTGCCAGAAAGCCTTTAATGTCACCAGCAGTTATGGGAAGACTTTCCTGCTACTCTGGCTTGTGCAGTACAAACTCTCCAAGGGAACGTAGTGGTTCAGTTTTGGAACACTGAGAATGTGCTAAGGTTAAGGTACTGACTGCTTAAGGTGATCCAAAGACATTGTATGCTTTACAATTTTGGCGCCTTCTTACAAAGAACAGAATGTCACGTAACTGTCAGGGTTGCTGAACCACCAAAAAAGGGATGAAAAAAATCAACCTAGATTAAACTAATTTGCAGATACTTTCTTAATAACACTCAGAATAGTAAACGCCTATGTAAATACTTGTAAGAGAGCAGTGGTACAGAAATGAAAGAAAATCTCCTTATTATATTTACAGGAAGTCCTTAGCAGGTATCTCCCAGTCTTTCTTGTTTTAATGACTTGCTGTGTTCTTTCTCATGAGAAAGTAAGTGGGGTTTCCATTTACACGTTCCAGTTTTAACTGTTTTTGATCTTCATCAATAGAATCACTCATTGAATACAGACATTCTTGAAGAGCTGATGTCATAGAACACACTCAGGATCACTTCTGAGATTGCACATTAAGTAGAACTGAATCTTAAATCATATCCTTTCTCCTATTATTTTTGGAAGAGTTTGTAAATTTCTTACTGCCTATATCCCTTTTGAGTTCTTCTAGTGGGCCAAAAAAATGAAGTCTTTCATCTAAAATTTCCTAAATTTCCTCCATTCTTTTTGTGCTACTTTCTTAGACAAAGTAGATGTTGGTTCTCTCTTTTTTTTTCTGTTAGAACAGGAAGTGCAGCCACAGGCACTTAAATAAGTAACAAGTAAACCTGCATTTCAATGCGGTGTAAACTATTTTTTCCTTTCGGTGCATATTTGTTGTGTTTCAGTATTAAATGTGTCTTGCATCAAACTGTACATTAAACTGTAGAAACACCAAATAACATAAATGTGACACGTTCATAACTAGCTTCTGAATAAGTATGTTTATACTACCCAGTAAAATAAGTACAGAGATTACTTTTTGGCCATAAATTAAATGGCACATTCTAGCCACATTTACAGTGTAAAAGCTTGGCCATGGGTCTTTCCTGTGGCTCCTTTGTGGCTCTCCAGTCTTAATATGTATCAACTAAAACATCAACAGCACTCAGGAAAACTGTGGTATCCTGAGAGAGATACAGAAAATTGAAAACATTCTCTCACAGTAACATCAAGCCAGCAGCTCACAGGCAGGTCTTAGGCAATCTAAACAGCCCAATAGCAAGCCCTAAATTACCTAAAAGTGCAAAAGATGCACTAGACCCTTTCTTCACAGTTTCAGTGCAAAGGAATAGGAAACATCATTGCTGAAATGCTACTGTTCTCTGGTTAAGACTAAGTGAAGAAACCTCCCTTACTATCCTTCTCCCTCCTTTTTCCTAAGCTTCTTTATCCTTGATCTGCCACAGTCTCTCCTTTTCCTTGTCTTTACTGTTTGCCCTAAACATCCCAGAAGTCTTCGATATCCCTGCAATGTCCTTAAACATTCTTCTGTAAATTTCCACACAATTCTCAAAATCCTCTCGTATACCATAAATCTGAAATCCTCATAGGTAACGAACCTCTAGTCTGCAAAGAGTTCTGTGAAGAGGATCTTTTTGGTTGACTACTGCTGTGTGGACTCACATCAGGGACAATAATCTTGTTCATCTTTGTTAGTCTTAGACCAGCTGGTTCCACATGGTCCATTTGCCTTGATTAGATTACTAAATTTTCTCCACCTGCCATTGTTTATCTGACCTTTACTGGATCTTTGTATTTTTCCCCCTTAGCAATGTAACCCAATACTATTTTTCTAAGGATTAAACCTAATCTATAATAATTCTAGTGTTTAACTATACAAAATTAAAACAGCCAGCCAAAAAGCAAATGAAAGAAAATCTTGGTGAAAGAAAGCCCTCAACACAGAAAAAGCCTCTGGGGAATAAATGTATCCATAGTCTCTATAAACTGTCTTTTCAGGTTCCAATCAGGTTTGGCAGACTGGATTTAATAAGATGCTCCAATCCCTAAATCACCCAGTCTTTAAATGTTGAGGTTTGCAACCTTGACATGGGTCCAAAAGGAAAGTTAATAACATGAAATTGTCTGATATGTATTCTGCAAATTTTGGGAATTATCCATCTGAGGTGCAAGACTTTTTTAACTCAACACAGATATTTAATTTAGGATGTGATTAACTGTGCTATGAAAGATGATATAATGCATATCATCCTAAAGCACATGTTCACATTTGTTTGGAAGAATTTTTTTGCAGAAGAGTCTCTTTCTCTTTACCTACTGAAAACAGAGCCAAATGCAATTTAGCAGCTGAAATATAGATTTCTAGTACTGGTTCAGATGCTATGCAGCATCTGAGGACATTGTAAAGAGTTGGAAGATGTCACAGACTATGAAGAAGTCCCACACCTCCTGAAACATAGAATTCCTGGGACCTGAAAGTTGAACATATCAAATTACACTAGACAGCTCTGCATAGCCTAATCTTACTCTTCTATATTTCCATACTGAAATGTGGTGGATATCCATCCTACAGTCCTATAAAAAAGTAAGGAGTACAGTAAGGTATCAAAAACTAACAAGGAATTGAGTAAGCTATCAAAGGGCAGTTTCTACAGCATTTTGCACACTGTTATTTCTTTTGGATTGCATACCAGTGCAGTATAATAGCAGTTTTGACAGAGCACTGTGGAGAGACAGTCTAACTGACTAAATTGCAGCTCTGCTGAGACAGATCTTGGTGGATGGTAGGTTTAACAGAAGGAAATTATGTGCCTTGGTGGTCACGAACGAGCAGCAGACCAGGGTGTACCCACATAATAAGGGAACTGTGTATTCCCTCTTACCTGGTGCTCATTAGCTGCATCAAGAATACCGAATCTAGCTTTGAACTTACGGGTACAAGAAGGAAGTTGATTGCCTGGAGTGAATTCACTGGAAAGCCACCCATATGGTCAGGAACTGGAGCATTTGCACTGTGAGGAAATGCTCACGTACAAGGCTCGTTCAAACTGGAGAAAAGAAAGCAGTGAGAGAACTGAAGAGTGGTTTCCCAGTCTGTAAAGGGAGGTTACTGACAATGTCAGGCTCTTCAGTGAAATGAAAGGTGAGGGAACAAGAAGCAGTGGCCACAAACAGAAATAGGAGGTTTTAATTTGGTGTCATGAAAAAGAAATCTGTGTGACAATATTTAGGCACTTGGAAAAGGAGGAGCCTAGTTGAGCCTAGGGCTGTGGCAGAGAAAGAGTTTTAAATTTTGGTTTATTTTAACTGACATAATTTAAATTAGTTTTCTGTTACTTAAACCTGTTTTGCCTATGACAGTAACTGATAGGCATTCTCCCTCTCTTTATCTTAACTTACAAGCTTTTCACCTTGTTTTCTCCCCCTGTCCTTTTGAGGAGGCAGAGTAATTAAAATGGCTGGGTGGGGTGCTGGCAACTGTCAGAGGCTAAGCACCCACATTAAATTACACAATTAGAATAGAGAAGCCTATTTTCCTTATTCCTGCTCATCATTACATTAGATTCTTTGATATACTGAGTAATTAAAAAACTCCAAAATAACAGGGATGAAATAAACCACTTCAACTGACAAAGAGTTTAGATGAGCTTTTCTGTATCTCTCTTAGGCGCATGAATTCATTCTTGTTAGTGTTTCATGGGCTCTAAGGCTATTTTAAACACATGTAAATAAACTTCAGTGCATTATCCCCCAAATATTTCTATTTAATTCCATCCTCTTTATATTTCACTTGGGACACAATCAGCACAAACTTTCTCTTTTCTTCAGGACAAACTATCTATGATTTCTGAAAATACATCAGTCCCTGAAAAACGAAAAATAAGTGCTTTATTGGGAAAGTGCTAGTCTGGATGGCTGCCAATATTTAAACTGTATGATATTCAAGGGAAATAGACTGCATCCTTACCGGATGGCCGGCTTCTAGTATTTTCAACAATAGCTGCATTGCATGTTATGAGAATAATCACTTCCATCACTATTGTTATATGAACAATTTGAAAATAATAATACTGGCAGAAATAAGCACTGTGAGTAGTTTGACTGAGTACAGGGAATCCTTGTTGGTGAAGAAAAGTAGATTCCCTAGGTTTTTTTTTCATATTTTCAACTAGGAGCAGTTGATACTACCTCATTATTTCAGGTGTTGTGACTTAACCTCTGTATGTCAATGGCGCTATTTTGTGTAGTGATTTGCGCTAACTCATCACAAAATAGGACCTCTGCCACACTGGTCAAAACCATAAAAATGGAGAATTCTGGGTATGTTCAGTGAAATAATTTTTCCCCTGAGAGAATTTTACAGGACAAAATAACAAGAATAAGCAAAAAAAATGAGGTTTACACTACTGGAAATTTTTACTAGTTGAAAGCACTTAACGAGTGTTTTACTCTCAACATAAAAATCTTCAAATAGTGGATAGTAAATATTAGATTCAAATTAGCAAAATTTTACTGTATAACACATATTTAATGAACATAAGGAGATGTCGGTTGATATTATGGTCACTTGGTGGGATAGGCAATTATGGGAGGAAGTTCAATCCACCTGTATTTGCAGGGAATGACAGACTTCTACCTGAGTATTTAACAGGAAAGCATTCTGAGTTCACCCACCCAAGTATGACTCTTACCAATGTTTGCTGGCATGAAGATACTGCATTTGTGCCCTGGTGCCTGTGGGAAGGAATCACTGAAGTGGAATGAATGCACTGTAATTTTTAAAATTATAATTTTTTAATGCTTATCAAAAAAACTGAGTGCTGAATAAAACTGGATACAGCTATCTCCTCTCACCGATCACAAAGAAACACCAGGAGGGTATTTTAAATTAGACACACAATATTATACTGTGGAAATGAGACAGCATGCTGGAAAAAATGAAGAGATTAAGTGAAGGAGAGGTGAAAGATGACTGTAATTTTCTGTACTTTAATTTTCTATTATTGAAAGCACTTTGAAGACTATTTTCTATTAAAAAAAGAAAATAGTTAGATAAAAGGAGCACTGTGTTGCTGGAGTTTGATGGTGAAGACTTCCTTCACAACGCAGCTGACTGTGGACTGTGAAGAACTGTGAACACAGAAGAACTGTGCTTAAGTTATGTGACAAGAAGATTTTATAAAACATAAACTTGGGAGTGGCATGGCATCATAGTTGAGATGAAATTGCAGTGAGGAGACTAAATGGACTTGGATATTAAAATATTTTAGTCACAAATATCTGAAATTTTATGAAGTACGTGATTTCCTTGTTCAACAGGAGATACAACGTGGTCCAGAAGTTAGCTACGGTGGTAGAGGCTCCATCCATACTTTGTATGGTGCTGGGCTAGGACCTGACTTCTTGAATGACCCTGGGAAATTCTGGTTACAGGATTGGGATCTCTGTTCCATGAGCATCCTGCTTACAGCCATTCAGTGCCTAACAAACAGATATCAGTTAGGGTTTACTCCTCTGGAAAGACTCCGGACATGTTCAAAACTTTCACAATGATTGATATGTTTGCATCTTTCGTAACAGCCAGTGTTTATGTGCAAGGTACTCCCCTATAATTACAACTAAGCTATGCCTTTGTCCTTTAGGTCTAACTAAAATTATGCTCACACAGTTGTCAACTAGCCCTATTTTATGCTATCTGCACACAGTGTATGAGTGAGAAGTACTAAGTAGAACAAATATGTGTAAATACATATTATATGAAAAGAAAACCATAGATTTTCTAGTTTAACTTGATCTCAGTATAATACAAAATTTTAGAACAAATGATTAGAGACTACCTTCAAACTAACAGTTACATAGAAAATTTAACAACATTCAAGATCACTTATAGGGTGAAAAAAAGAGAAGAAATCCTGATATTTGAGGAAGAAATTAAGCAAAAAGAGGACAAAAAGTAATTCTGATAATTATGAATCACAGAGTCACAAAATATTACATTAGCTATGTTTTACTGTTTGCTTCAACACAAAAGTTCTGGATGTAGAATATTAACTAATGGCAGATCATGGAAGGGTATTTGTTGCTGTTTTTCTCTCACTGTGATAATATAAAATATATGTCAGGATCAGGATCCTTTAATTTGAGACAGAGAAGTATGAGTATTCCTGAAAAAGAAAATAGTGATTTTTTTTGAAAAAAACCCCACATGCATATTTCTTAATCACACTTTTCAATAAGAGAGAAACTGAACTTAGAGAAGAGATAGAATACTTTAAATTAATATGTAGGAATAAATATCTCATTTTATTGGAAAAGACTAAACCATTCAATGTACTTATCTCAGAAAAATAAAGAAGGAGGTTTGTGATAACTACACACAGATTTTTGGGGTTACCCAGTGCAGGGTCAGAAGTTGTGATCCTTGTGGGTCTCTTCCAACTCAGGATATTCTATGATTCACTTTTTCTATGACTCCACCCCAGCTGGCGCTGGTGATCTTCCCCTGAAGTATTGTGTCTGACTCTGGGCTTCCTAGTGCAAGTATGATATGGTCTTACTGAAGTAAGTGCATCAGGTGGCCATGGAGCCACACAGCTGCTTAGGGGACTGGAGCATCTTTCATTTCAGAAGGGATTGAGGGAACTGTTCTTGTTAAGCTTGCAGAAAATAATGTTTAGGGATGAGTTTAATAAAATGTTTAAAAATCTGATGGAATATAGTAGAAGAGAGTAAACCAGGCTCTTCTTGCTCAATAGTGCTCACTGACAGGATTAGAGGCAATAATCATAATGTAGAAAACACATTAATTTAAATCTGAAGAATAGAGTTGCAGTTTTTTCTCGATTTTTTTTAATTGTGAAAGTGACTGAGCACTGGAACAGCTTATCCAGTGAGGCTGTGGGAGTCTCTGTCCTTGGAGAAACTTAAAACTCAACCAGATATTGTCTTGAATGATCTGCTATAGCTGCCCCTGCTTGATCAGAATCAGTTGAACTAGATAGTCCGAAGAGGTCACTTCCAGACTCAATGATTCTGTGAATATAATTTTTTTTTTACCTACGTATGTTTCCTGGGGAAAGGAAAGGAAACGAACACTATAAGTCAGTTAAGTCACTAGACAAGATCTTTAAATCAAAATTATAACTTTATGCTGAGTGAAATAAAGGCATATAATTTAAACTCTGAATCTGGATTTCTATACTTTACTGAAATGAAATTAGCTCTCTTTCAAAAAATTGATACAGAATATTGTCAGAGAAAACTTCTGGATGGCATGTATGAAATACTTTGTCTGGGAAAGTCCTTTTAGGGATTCACTGCTAGTGAAGTCTTGGAAAATTACAATGACAGAAACTAGCAGCTATTCAAATGAGTCATTTGAGTGTGCCACATAAAAAACCCTTGGTAGTAATATATCTTTTAGCTCAAACTATACTCAAGCTCATACTTCTTGCATATCCTTTAACATATGAAATTGTTTTACAACAAAAGCAACGCCCTGCAAATTAAAGCAAACTGTTTGACAATATTGCAGGGCGGTGGAAAAATGTTACAGTTTTGAAATGGTGTCAGTGGATAAGTATTGTCACAGGTACCAAATTGATTATTTTATATCAGTAACAGAGAGAGCTATTAAAAAAAGGATAATTTGAAAACTTTAGGGAGAAAATAATGCTAAAGAATGTAGTTTGTTACTACCTTAGTAACATTAATAGATGGAAGCGGTATGAATTTGACCTCAGTAGTTCGGCCTCCCAGTTGTATCAACTAGATACCATGGCTAGATTTTATTTATTTGAACTGCACTTTTCTTCTAATCAATGTAATTTTACAGTACTGTAGGAAATGAAAATTTGATGTAATTTTAAAAGTGAATCATTGCAGAAAACTGCTCTACTTGTAACTGCAGTATCTGTGATTCAATTGTATGAGAAACTTAAGTGCTGTGAGATGAATCTTTTAATTGATACACTTTGACACATACTGCAGAATTTGTCAACTATACTTTAAATTGTCTTTCATACCTCATTTTAAGCACTGTTGCTATCTGATATCTACTTGCGTGCTGTCAAAAATCAGTATATATATTTTCTTTTTTATGTCAATATAAATAAAATAAAAGGTCACAAGTAATGATACAATTAAATGATTAATACTTTTGTAGGAAAAAGAATATTCTATAGTGCTGTGAAACTTGTCAACCTAGGAGCTGGTTTTTAGTCTGAAGTTAAGATACCAAAGTGTTATTTCAAGGGAAGCTCATTATTAAACTGTATGGGTTTGAGGTCTATTTATTAATATGTAGCATAAATCAGTCATAATCTTTGTTTTCTGAAAGAATTTTGGAGCTTTTGAATGTTAGGGGACATCCAATTGGCTTGAAGAGACGGTCCAGACACTAGAAAGAGTTAAATGGCTGTTTGTTCAAACTGAAGAGTAATTTCTTGAAGGATCAGCAAAACAGTGCAAAATCTATTTCCTCTTGAGTAGTTCTGTGACACTGTGAAGGGAACATTTGTGGATTTATTTCTTGTAACGCTTGTGGCCACCAGGAATTTAACTCACAGTGTTTTACGAACATGCAGAGTTTCCAGCGTTGATGTGTTCACTTGAAACTATAGAGCTTTTTGGAGAAGTAAATGACTGCTGACTTACAAATATGCTCTCACATTTGCATATATTAATAAAATTAGACTTTGGAGAATGATAATTTAGTTTTGAGCTTAGCAACTGTGTAAAATTTAATATTGCACAACAAGTCCCCAGCAGTTTTGATCCCCACAGTCAATCATTGAGGTCAATAGTTTTTGGTTTATTGTTACTAAATTATTTTTCCTGGGGGGGTGAGCTGGACTAGAGAATCATATAATTATTTAAATTTTTTTTTCTGTGATCAAATGATTTGATTTGTTGGAATACTAGGAAAAGCATTCTGGGCAGAATTAAAAAAAAAAAAAAAAAAAACCACGATAATTTAAATTAATTAATAAATTAATAATTGTGTTATTAATGGCAATGGGGTAGTTTTCTCAATAACAGCAATGTAGCATGATTAAACAATCCATCGTTCACAGAATGAATACTTTAAACCAGCAAAATTAATAGTCACTTTAAAATCCTTTTCAGCATAATTCCAGCTAGGAGGTTTTTACAGGTGGCCTGGTTTCAGCCAAGGACAGAATTAATTTTTTGCAGTAGCTGAGAGGGAAAGTGGCTGAGGGGGCATGGCCAGGATCAGCACGTTATTTGATACAACCCCACATCATTGCTGGGGACAGGGACAAGGGACTCTGACTTCTGATAAAAAGGGCATGGTTTCTGGTTGGGGAAAAACTTGGTGGAGGAGCAGACAGGGCAGTGTGGTGGCAGTCCCAAGCCGGACAGAGCGGTGGGGTGGCACCGGCTGTGGTTGGGCTGGATCGGGCTCAGTGAGCATTTTGTACTTGAATCTCTCTCTCTATTGTACACTTCTGGTTTTAATATCAGTGCTGTTACTGTTAGTTTTCCTATCTCATTGCTTTTTCCAGTAGATTGTTCTTATCTCAGCCTGTGATAATTGCCTTTTGTGCCTCCAGTTCTCATTTCCATCCCAGCACAGTGGCAGGGGTGAGGGGAAGAGGGACTGAGAGATTGGCCTGTGGTTTGGGAGAGTCTTGGTGGGGGCACTGAACTGGGGAATACCACTCATAAACCATGAACCATGACAACATTTAACACTAGCTCATATTCAAAACTTTATTCTAACATTGAGCATCTCAGAACCTGGAAATTGTAAGATTGTAAATTGTTTTATTTTGCTTCAGACCATTATGAATGCAGAGATCAGATCAAAAATATAATTAGGAGTCATGACTTTTCAGTAGCTCTTCCAAGGCCTATTTCTTTCATTATTTGCTTTTGCATGCTTCTGTAGAAGAAAATACAATGAAAACAACAAACACTATTTTGACTTAACACTTAGAAAATTATTTTGTGTGGGGAGTATCTTTCTTTGAAAAATGTACAGTAATCTGAAAGAGATATTTGTAATGTGATTTAACTAGTATCAAGTCAAAGAAGGCTGGAAACATGGCAGGAGAAATATTGTAGTTCTTAAATGCTGTGCCTGCATGGAATTGCAATACATAATGCAACATCCTGAATATTAAAATGTCTTGAGCAATTTTAAAAATCTTCAGTCTATTCTGTGTATGTGTGTGTCTTTAGTATGCAGGCTCGGTTTCGATGTTGCTTTTTAAATTTTCGTGTTGATAAAAAGAAAACACAATCTAAAGCAGTTGATAAAAAATCATACACTAGACATCCTGAATCTGTGAAGCAACATCAGCCAAGAACAATTCTAGAGAAGATGGCATAGATTCCTTTAGGTTACAATGTGCAACAAAAATCAGCATCTACCACAAATTTTCTCACTGATTTGTGATAACATCAAAGCTGGCAGTCATTTTCTCATGCAGTTCTAGATTTTAGGAGAAAAAGGTAGGGGTTTGAGTTTTTTTAGTGACAGCTTAGTTAGAAAGAAGTATCATGCAAGTAAAGAACTATTTCCTATAAGAATTCAATCACAAAATGAGTTCAATCACTGTAACACTAGAAAATTGTCAGATTCACAGGGTTGTGATACCAATACTGTAAACGTATCAGTTTCAAAGTCTGTTCCAGGAGGTTAAAAAAAAAAGATTTAAAAGTTTTTGTTTGAGGTGAACTTCAGCCAAGGCAGACTCTGATGTGTTTTTACTGCATCTGCTAGCACCTCAAAACTCCCATATAAATTACAAACTATAATGCTAATGCAAACCTACCTGTTAGCAAAGCTGACACTGAACAATTGAACTTAATCTGCACAAATCCAGTATTTTAGCAATCCACTATATTTTAGCTGAACTTTGAGCTAGAATAAACAGTTTCAATACAGCTTTTAAAAGTCTATTTCCCATATCAGGCTGATCATCATGCCTTTCTTCAGATTGCTGTGGTTAAGGAGATTCCTAAAATATTGCTAAAGTTTGAAGATTAGGTGGAGATAGCTGTTACATCGCTTCTTGATTTTGGAAGTTAGATGGAGTTTATTTCAGTTCAGCCCGTGACAAGGCAGGCAGAAGGGGAAAAGGGCAGGGGAGGGGGTGAGGAGAGGATTGCAAGGGCCCCAGCCGAAGCCTAGGCACGCTTAAAACAGATTCCAAGTGGGCGCGGGTACAAGGCTTCAACCAATAAACAGCTAATAGGGGAGGGATACACATCTCAGGAACCAACGGGAACAGAGGGTAGGAGGAATTAGATAACCTGAACCAACTGGAGTACCGAGGAAGGGATGATAGGCAGAGTTACAGCTTAGGGATGTACCATACATTTAAGAAAGGGGAAACAGAACCAACCATTTAAAGGAAAATGCATAACCAGAGATAGCCGGTCAAGAGAAGGAACTATCCCTCCGTACTGGTGAGGCTTCACCTTGATTACCCTGTGTAGTTCTGGGCTGCAGAATTTAAGAAGGATGTGAAGGTAATTGAATGTGTCCAGAGGAGGGCAACAAAGCTGGTGAAGACGCTGGAAAGAATGTCCCATGAGGAATGGATGAGGATTTTGGACTTGTCTAGTTTGGGGAAAAGGAGGCTGAGGAGTGACCTCATTGCTCTCTACAGCTTCCTAACAAGGCAGTGGAGAGGGAGGTGTTGATATCTTCTCCCTGGTACCCAGTGACCAGACACATGTGGGAATGGTTCAAAGCTGCACCAAGAGAGGTCGAGACTGGACATCAGGAACCATTTCTTTACGAAGGGGCTGGTCAAATCCTGAAACAGGCTTCGCAGAGAGGAGGTGGTTGGTGTTAAAAACCTGTCAGTGTTTAAGAGGTATTGAGACAATGCCTGTAATAACATGCTTTACCTCGTTTAGCTTTGACATGTTCAGGCAGCTGTGACTGTAGGTCACTTCCAATTGAAAAAGCCTATTGTATTCTAAGAAAACAAATAAGCTGCTCAGGATACATCAAATGGTGCTCAGTGTGGAAGCAGTTGTAATAGCCAATGTAGAAAATGAAGAACTGGAAAAGTATTCATTGAAGTAAAAGTCTATATATTTGGTCACCTGAATAATTCTCTAGGGTCCATTTACTGTGGTGACCAGATACTCAGTTCAGCTTCTTGCACACTTACACCCTGTGCTCTCCAATATTTTCTAAGATATCAAAGACATCTGCAGAGTGCTGATAATGGGATACAGTATTGAGAGCAGAGACAGCTGAAGGTAAAGTAAAATACATTTGGTTGTCTGAAATGGCATAAGATACTAGATTCATACATCTGTTCCCTCTGTTGTGGGACTTTACATCTCGAGCACTGAATTATGTGCCTAAACATAAGAATTTGCCCACCTCTCACATTCACTAGATTATCTGAGACAGTTTCAGCTAAGGCTGGCAGATGTATTGCAGATGTCCTACAGGACACCTAAGTCCAGCTGAGGATGCAGCCTGAGCTCAAGCAGAGTAGCATATATCATGTGAGCAAGCACTAGAAACCTGTATTTAGGCAACTGAATCTAAATACAGAGTGATCTGTATGAGCTGAAATTCATTTCTACATTTAGTCACCTAAATATAGGAGTCTAGAGATAAGTTCAATTCATGTTTCTTTTAATGGTATTGATAATAGATGATCTGAACATTCCCAGTGTCAGGAAGAGCAAATTTCAAGATTTCTGACTTCCATTTATTTCTTATGTGGTCAAACTCTGGATTTCTTGGATGCTTATTTTAGTTATCTTAGGAACATCACCCTAATTCTGTGAAGAAACACAACCTTATAATTTGGTCTATAAGTGGAAATCAGTTTTTGATTATTGACTCATTTGTATTAAACTGCAATATTAATCACTATTACTTCCAGAAGAAACTTTCAAAACAGTGGGAATTATTGAAACTATGGCAAAATTGGGACCATTAAAACATTAAACAAATTAACTGCTATAAGGACAGTATACAATGGGAGGAGTGGTCAGCTGACAAAAAAGAGGTAAGAGGATGTAAGCATAGTAGTGAAGTATGGGACTTCAATTTTGTGAATTATATTTTGTTTTTAATCCATGCAACTACTCATAAACCATATCCGACAGCTTCCAAGGTATAATTAATTACAATAAAAAATCTGATAAAAAAGCTGATCATTTCATGCTGAAGCATTTAAACAATTGGTCTCTGTTTTTAAAACTTCCAATAATCAATCTGTCTCATACTTCAGGGGCGTTTTTGTTGTTACAGAGTTCCACATGCTGGAATAGCTTCTTCTTCAGCAATACAAACCAAAGAATAATAACTGTTCAGTGGAGGTAAAAGCAATGATAAAGATGTCCTTTATGAGTCCTTTGTTTTTCTTTATGATCTAAAGAGAGAGTAAAACTGTTTTAATGTTTTCATGCAAGACATAATCTAAATTATCTTATTTTCTTTAAAAGCAGACCCAATCCAGCTGTTTATCCTATATAACTTTTATTCCTAATTCAGAAATCTGAATTAAGAAGTTATTTCAATTTCATGGGGCAAAGGAACTGATTGAATTTGAGGTCTTGATCATAGGTCTCTGTGAGTATATCAATCCAAAGCCATGTAAGTCTAGAACTTCAAATAAAACAAATCTAGGTTACTCTAAATTCTTCTAGTGTCTCAAGCACATTGTTGGTTGAGATAAATATAGATACCTCCTTTTAAAAATGATTCTAAAATTACGGTTTTGAACAACACAGCTAGACAATAACAGATATTTTGATAGAAAAATGTTTCATCTGAATGAATAGCGTAGAATATTCTGTGTGTATTTATAAATACATATAAATAATTAATTTTCATAGTTCTAGTGGCTTGCAAAAGTTGATAACAAATAGAAGACAACATGGAAGTGTTGCCATTAAAATGTTTGATCATGCAGAGAACAAAAAGAACCATAAGTAGAATCTTAAATTATTTGTATCTACTGAGTTTATGACAGTTTTCTTTTTATAAGACCATTAACATTGAATACTTTTAAAGAGTTTTTCTTTGCATATGGCAGATACATTACTGTATCACAGGTGGTAGAGATGACATAAGTAAAATTTTATTTTGACCAGTTCCTGTGTACAGGTGTCACAACTAGCAGATTAGCTGAATATGAGCAACTATGTTTATACTAAATTTTATGCTAGAAAATTTGCTAGTAAAAAGTCCTTATAATAACTCTACAAAAAGTTGCTTGAATTGTTGCTTCATTTTAATTTGTGCTGTAGTCAAGGGGTGCTCAATTTGTCTAGATTTATGTTACTTTTCTCATGTATAGTTTCCTAAAATTTTATTAATCAACTGAAACAATGTCAATGAAAATTAAAAAAAAGTCTTTTTTTTTTATTAGCAGATCTGACACAATGACTTCAAAACTGCAATCCCTGAACCTCCATAATTTCGAGGTCTTTAGTCCTAAGAGAGGAAATAAGTCTGTGGACATCTCCACTGCTTTTTTTCTTGGCTTTAACTAGAAAAAAAGAAACTTTAAGATACGGAGTCTGAATACCAGTGCTCAAATATGTAAGCCAGCCATGCTTTTGAAATTAGTTGTCATGTCAGCATCAACTCCTGAATTATTGAATAAGGAAAAAAAAAAGGGTAGGAAAAAAAGAGGATTTTTTTTATCAACATACGCAAAAGTAGATAACAGTAGATGTCTATACTTAAGAGAGCAGATCGAGTTAAGTATAATGCCTGAATTGAAAACTGAAAATTATCATTGTCTTATTGATTCTCATCCACTAAGAAGGACAGCAGTCAATCTCATGTTAGGAATTGTCATATTGTAAATATATAATGAAAACATAAAATATTTATATAATAATATATGCAAAATAAAATATAATATGAGACATCACGAGATCAATAATTTAATCTAAATAGGATCATTTGAGAAGTTCTAGTCAGGAAGATTGTATGCTAGGAAGAAAATACACATATATGCACACATCTTAATATGTAACAAGTTGATAAACATTTGTTTATATATTAGAGATACATAAATGAGAAATAGAAATGTTATAATAATTATGTAGTAATATAATAGAAAAAAAATGCTTATTCCTGCAGCTTAATTTTATCAAAGTCAATGAGGTTTTTTTATCAGACTTTACTTAATACTGCAAAGATGTAACCATCATAATGAAATTGAAGGGTAGTGTTGCAACTACTGAATTACTGAAATTTTTTCAAGGACGTATATTAATTCAATTTATAATGGAAATCCTGAACATTATGGATGAATGTAAAATTTCAGTGGTAAATTCATCTAGTGAAATATATGCACAATTTTACTTTCTTTAAACATAAGAAAATTTTTAGCTCAATTTTTTCTTGGTTTTAGTAGATTTCAGTAGATTCCAACATATACTTTATATTAAGTATCAGTAGTATTTTGGAGAAATAATAGTATGTAGAAAATAGTCTTTAACGCTATGTAAGAATAAACAAGCATTGAACATGTGAGTTTCCTACAAAATTGCGGATTAAAAATATTCATGTTGCAAACGCTGGCTGCTGTTGATGGTTGGTTTTGAGCACTGTTAAAGGAGGGATACAAAACACTACAACGAAGCAAAAATATTACAGCGTTTGGTGATCATCTGTGGTAAATGGAGGATATATTTTCTCCCCAGACATGGAATTTTATCTACATCATATAGGACAGAGTTCTGGAGTCACCCAAGTCTCTCTATATAGTTGTCTGAGACATGGACACAATTTTAAGCAAACCAAATTCCTTATAAAGCAGATGTCTATTTCTGGCTGGATGAATCATGTATTGAAAGTTTGGAACAATGAATAATATCCACAGTATAGACCTTTAAAGTTAGTTGCAATTAAATACATTCTGAGAGTCATCAAAGTGATTAATCAGAGCATTAGTATGCATCAGCCTATAAGAAAATCAGTAAATTTCAAATAATAAATTTATCCTTGGATTAACTTCCTGAGTATTTCATGGCATAAATGAGACAATTTCTCAGCAGTCCAACTGATATTCATTCTTTTCCATACTCGATAATTTTCTCTTTTATAGCTTACCAGTTGACTCCTTTTTAAGGTCATAGAATGCTTTTTCTTTTCTTACTGAATTCAAACCTCTGAAGTGAACATGTTTTTAATTGAGAAAATAATTATAAATGCTATTATGCCCAGAGATATTTCTGACTATTCCATTCAGTATCAAACCCAAAGACATTTAATGTTTGCTTGCATTGTTTATGTTATGCTGTGTGGTTTAGAGACAGAAAGAACAAATATCTAATATATATACTTTCATTTGATATTCTTGTCTGATAGTATGATTCATTTTAGTGAGGGAATATTTTTTGCTTTGGGGGAAAAACCTTTATGAGTTGGAAAAGGACACCTTCTGCAACTAATAGAGCATTAACAAAGAGCACAAAAGCATTTTGGCAAAGAAACAGCACTGATATATATCACAATCTTCTCAGGGAAACATCTTTGTAGTCTGAGAGGTAATTAGGACAACTAACTCTCTTTTCAAGGAAAGAAAGGGCATTATTTCTAAATAATTGAAGATAATAAACATCAGCAGTAGGCAACCCTCCAGTAAGCTAGAGTTTGGTCAGACTCCTTTTTCTCCTAAACTGCAGACAGACTTGAGTTTCAATCAAGTTAATTTTCTTTGACTTTTTTTTTTTTTTGGTGGGGGGGTGTTACCTTGGTTTTTTGTGCATGTGCAGTGTTTACACAATGGGTTAAATGAAAAATTGAAATACACAGTCTTGTAAGGTAAATGCAATAGTTAAATTTTAAAAAATGCATAGTAATTTTTCCTGCAAATTTTAATATTCTCTTCATAAGTAATGTGCAGGTTCATAAAGAAGAAGGAAAGCTTAGACAGGAAGAGTATAAGGCTGACAGAACAAGTCTGCCTTTTATAAATTCTCTTTACATTTTGTTCTCTCCCTATTTAGGTGTTTTATCTCTATGATATTTCCAGGTTCAGTGGTTCACAGCCCAATTTTTAACTATCCATCTTATCTTTTTGAATGCAGTTGGACTCTGAACTACAGAAAAAAACCACATAAGAATCAGTTAGGAATAGTAAATCTCATCATTTTCCCCAAAATGCTATCACTTGTTCAATTAGCTTTTTTCCTATTAAAAACCAGAACAAACCCAAACCTCAAGAAATACCAGAAATTATTTATTTAAAAATAAATATCTGCAAATGTAGTGGATCAAGCCCCAAAAACCCTAAAAGGTTCATAATGTCATTTCCAAAGTGCATTTTTATAAGGGAAAAAACGAAACTTTACCAAATTGCATTGAAACTCACTGCAAATTTATACCAGTATAGTAAATAATTTGCTGTGTTTAAGTGACTGAACTGTGCTTGCTTTTCCTATATGTCAAATGTTTGCTATTAAGTTG
Organism: Platysteira castanea; assembly: GCA_013397175.1. NCBI lineage: Eukaryota > Metazoa > Chordata > Aves > Passeriformes > Platysteira > Platysteira castanea. The sequence goes on from VYXC01008625.1 coordinate 47,832, forward strand.
CTACTTTCTCAGAAAAAAAGTGTACTAAGTTATCAATCACATGCTTTCTATGCTTAAAACAAAGAACAAGTCTAGAAAGTGTCTGTGTGTGTGTGTGTGTGTGTTTATGTTCATTTAAATCCCCCGGTGTTGGTGGGCAGTGTCCATCCCATGAAACAAAATGAAACTGGCAAAATGATCTGACAGCCTTACTAAAACTTCAGCCATGGACTGAATGGTCTTCTCTTCTCATGTGTTAGAGATCACTTGCTTTAAAAATTTTTGCAGTTTTAACGAACAAAAAAAGTTGAAAAACTTTAATAAATTTTGCATAGGTACATTCATTTTAGTTCATGGCTCAAAGCAATAAGAGATTATATGCTATATGTATACCATAGTCACAAATGTAAATCAAGTAATTTATTTCTTTTTTTTTCCTACTGCTTTTCCTTACTTTTAAAAACCTCCAACACAAACCTATTTTTTTGAAGAAAAGTAAGGACTGTGACCTCTGTCATTGTTTCTTATATAGTCAGGCTTCAGAGAGCAGTAAGTACAATTTTTTGGTGATAAACTGATCACCTGGAACTCTGATTTTGCCTCCTCATGGCTCCTTGAATTTTCTTCAAACTGCTACAATCACAAGTTAGAACCGAAAGGCATATATTAGAGAAAACAGCTCCGTCTTGTAGTCTGATCTGCCAAAATTTAGCCTGCATTCAGTGTTTTTTGGCCTGAATAAACAGCATTGCAAAAACCTAAAAAGAGACAAACAACCTTTAAAGTAGCATAGATTACTGAAAAAAGGGTAGGCTAAAATTACCAGATGAATGAATAAAAGATATTATAGTTGTAAATATGCAGTTAAAACTACTTGATTTGCAGTTGCCTTGATAATTTCCAATTAAACATCCGAAAATGAACATATTAGCATATCAATAGGAACTTAATTATATGTTCATCCTTTATGTAAAGTTGTGTTGGTTACATGGTGACTTAATTTCTCATTCATTACCCTCATTTCAGTTGTAAGTCTTATGTATACTTTCAAGTGTGTTTCTTTTACATGGGCTCTTTAATGATAAAGTTTCAGCAAGCATTATCAATAAAGGAAATATTATTGCCTATCAATATATAAATGCATTCATAGACCAAGTGATAGATCAAAGAACAGTGAAGTGATGCTAGAGTTCCCCAAAATGTAAAATGTCTGTCTAGTTAACGTCTTATTTTAGCAGTAGCTTACAAAGCTAATATTAATAAGGTTTCTAAAGAGAATTTATAAGATGGAATAAAGCTGTCCTTTAGGACTAGTTACTTAAAAAAAGGTCTTTGATTAAAATCCTTAAGACATTGATAAGAACAGAAATATATTTTGGTAAAAATCAGGAAGAAAGAAAACTGTTTAGTAGAGCGCTGGTAGCAAAGAGCAGAACAAAAACTTGTCTGATACAAAGCCACCATGGAGAAAGATGGTAGGTGAGGTTAAAAAGAATAGTTGGAGTTAAAAACAGTATCTGTGTTGGATTTGGCTGGGATAGAGTTAATTTTCTTCATGGCTATTATGGGGCTGTGTTTTGTATTTGTGCTGGAAACCGTGCTGATAACAGGGATGTTTTCCTTATTGCCGAGCAGTGCTTACACAGGATTAAGACCTTTTCTGCCCCTCTAACTACCCCAATAGGCTGGGAGTATGTAAGAAGTTGGCAGGGGACATAGCTGGGACAGCTGACCCCAGCTGACTAAAGGGATGTTCCATACCACATGGCATCATATTCAGCACGTAAAACTGGTGGAGAGGTTGACAGTGGAGTCCTGTTCTTTCGGGACTGGCTGGGCATCATCTGGCTGGTAGCAATCGTTTTTATTTGTATCACTTGTCTTTCTTAGGTTTTATTTTCCTGTCTATCCTATTTTTTTTTTTAATTATTAAACTTTTTTTATCTCAACCCACACATTTTTTTTCACTTTTTTTTCCTTATTCTCTTACCTCCATCCTGCCTGGGGGGAGGGGTAGAGAGTGAGCAAGTAGATGTGTGATGCCTAGTTGCTAGCTGTGGCTAAACCATGGCACTAATTCATGCATTTAATCCCAGCTTGCAACAGTCTGTGTTTTGGAGATAGTTTGATGGCTTGTTACTCTATGTACTATGAAGAATTAAAGTCCAGTACAAATTTAAAAACCTTAACTTAGGAAAATAACCTTGATTTTTATACTCTGTAGTAGTCTAACAGCATCTGAAGGAATAACTGGTGAAGTAGCATTCTATAGTTACTCTTAAACTGTTAAAGAAATTTGCAAACCTGTTATTATTTTCTTGCCTATCATGAACAATGTTGTGCTCAAGAGAATTTTTATAGACTGATAAGTGAACAAATTCGTTTTCATGTGAAGGGCAATGTATGGAGTCAGAGTCTTCTCTTAATTTGTATGAAACTGAAAGAAAGTGAAAGTAAAGACGGAGTGAAACTGTATAACAGCAAGAGAACACAAGGATATACATACATATATTGAATCTTGAATATCCAATTGACTAAATCAAAAATTATAGATCTGAATCCAGGTCTTTGAAACTGTAAATCTAAAAAGCTAAGTTATTTTAAGTAGTTGAACTATTTCAATTCTAATTCTAAAGACATGTCCAAATTCTTTGAATCCACTGGCTGCAACATTTTACTCTTCCCAGCAGTATAAAAAAAATAAAATCTCATTCAAATTCCTTCAAATTGATTTTTTAGAAAAAGACAGATGTTGTCCCTTTTTTCTCAAAATATTCCTTTTTCCAGGAATAGGAAAGGAATGTAAAATATTATTCATAACATTTCCTAATTTTTTATCTTAGAATTTTATGTTAACTGCTAAATTTTGATTTATACCTCTTTCTGTTAATAGAATTATCCACTGTAACACAGAGTGGGCAAGTCTGATAAGAGTCAAAGTTTACATTCTCGTCTTTCAGTTTTGATGAATTGTAGCAAATTACGTTATTGATTCATTTAATTAAATGTATGCAATGAGTAATATTTACAAATACATAATTCCTTAACAACACGATTAGAGTTTACATGTATTACCTAAGTGTTCTTAGTATATGATAATATGAGAAAGAAAAGACATTTTATTTTCCCTATTAGGAACACAGTAAGATATGAGACTAAGGACATATTAATGAGAATCTAATAACCAAAAGCAGTTATAACTGCCATAATTGGGCAATCTGTTCTTGGGCTCTGCCACCCTCACCGTATAGTTTTTCCTCATATTCCGATGAAACTTCCTGTGTTTCTGCTTGTAGAATACACCCGAGGATACCACTGACCTTTTTGATGACAGGGTCACATTAAGAGCTCACTGTTAACTTGTCCCAGGACTCCCAGCTCCTTCTGTGCAGAGCTCCTCTCCAGCAGGTCAATCTGTAACCTGTAATAGTGAGTGGGGTTTATCCTCCCTGAGTGCTGGACACCACACTGACATTTGCTGAACTTGAGTTTCTCTCTGCCCAATAATCTAGCCTATCAAGATCTCATGGAATGACAGAACGTCCTTCTGGTGTGTCAGCCCCTCGTCACAGTGTTGTACCAACAGCAAACCTGCTGAGGGAGCAGTCTGTCCCTTTACCCGAGTCACTGATGTACGAATGAACTAGGCTGGACCCCGTACTGACCGCTGGGGAACACCGCTTGCAACATGTGCTCTTCGAAGGGTCAGAAACTAATGATTTCTTGAATATGCTAACGTTTTCGCCATCTTTTCTAATATTTCTATCTCACACAAGACTGTCATATAACACTTTTCAATCTTTTTCCCATTATCTGGCTTTTTATGTGATGGTTGGGATTAGTTATGTGAAATCCCTGACTGTAGCCTAAGTATACATTTCATTCCTCTTCCAATTTTTCTTACGGGATCATTAAAAAATAAAAAAGTATAATTAATAAACCATTGTAGCACAGCAATGTAACTTAAACCTGAAAGAGTTAGGCTAGAGCACCCTTCATCCATGATATGTCTAATTCCCTTTTCTTCCAGAAGAATCTGCTGTAATCAGGATACAGAATTAACCACATTCACTTATCATTCAATGTTTTTTTCTTTTTCATATCTTGCAGTACTTTCTTTCTTTTCCCCACCCTTGAAGCTTCCAGTAATTTCAGGCACTTCCTAGAATGATAAGCATTTCTGCATAATTTATCCCAGTAATTAAGTCATAAATGTGTCAGACATACAAAGTATAGGATGTGTTATAAATTGCCATTTTTGAAATGAGAGGATTAAGTGATTTGCCTACTGTGATGCAAAAGCTTTCCTATGGTGGAAGGGATTGAATTTATTTCTATATCTATTCTATAAGGAAGATATAATCTAAATTATTTCCTAATAGCATATACTTCTTTCTACATAATCAGTACTTTCATCTTGACATGTTTACATTTGCTTGAGTTCTCATTTTATTTAACAGATTAAAAGGGAAAAATAGATAGCTGACTAGCAGATGAAAACATTCCAGTTCAGCTTCTGAAGACTAAATAACTTTTCTCAGTAACAGGACTGAATGTCTCTTGTCAATATCCTGCTTTGAACCCTTTGCCTTTCATTCACACAAACTAAGGAATATGCAGTGATTCAGACTGAAAGACTGTTCTACTCTGGGGATTTAATGATCCACATAACACCTCACCTAAACAGGCATGATTGAACATATCAGTTGACCTGGATTTTGCTGTGCTGCCCATATTCCTTCACAGCGTATGAACCCAGAGAGCTGATGGTAATGGAAGAGCCGGGAGGCTGCACTCACCTGGCAAAAACAATTGTTGGGCAGTGGCCTATCTTTGCCTTGGGTATTAAGCGAGACTGCATCTCATACAAACATCCTTTTCTGTCACAGTTCATATTAAAAAAGTCTTACAAAACCTCTGAAGACCACATTTGCCAAAATTACCCTCTTGGAGAGGACCTATGCAGGATACCATGGTTACACTAAGAGGTTCATCTAATGCTCCATCAACTCAGGGACTTTAATATCAGAAGGGACATAATATTTTGAATGGGGTTACTGGCTTTTTTAGAAAGTAAGTTAAATACATATATTACTTCAGAGGGTTTGATCCTTTCTTGTGGCACCTAAAAGAATCAGCACCCACCACTGAAGAAGAAAAGAGAAAGGCGGACTATTTGTTTTCTTAAACTTTTTGTGAAGAATTTATCATTCTGAGAGAAAAATACAGTTTATATTGTCTTTTTTAATTATAAAAGTTTTAATTTATTCTGTTGATCAAATAAAAATTTGTTTTGCCTTCTTAAGAAATAAGAATAGTCCTCCTTTCTGCAGTTCCATGAATGATAATGCTTTGTTAATAAAGTTTGCAGGATACAGAAATAGAAAAAGAATGATAAATAATTATAGATAAACAGAATTCTAAAGCCTAGAATATGTATTTTTATATAAACAAATATAACTGTGCATCATAGAAATTCAGCAGAACAGCAGTTGGTGAAGTTTCACCTGACTGAGTTGAAGATGCTGTTGCAAGAACACCTGCAATACAGACTTCTGTTTCCATCCGTGTAGTGACCTGTCATCCTGCTTGAGCGATGTGATTCCCTAAGCAAGTCTTAATTATGTGAAGATCCTGATAAATTATTGATTTTTATCCAACACTCATAAATGTCTGTGCAAGAGGTGATATTTCATATGGGAAATAATTAGTGTGAATATATTCAGTGTTAACTTCATTGACCTACTTAATTCCTCTGATTTGGTATAAATCCCCACTGCATTTTCCAGCACCTGAAATTGACATCATGTGTGACAGATGATATCTTTGTAAACATTTTAATACTCTCTTATCTCTGGAGAAAGGGGAGTTTGTGCAGTTTCTGGAAGAGCAAGCAGCATACTTGGTATTGAAAATGAGAGGAAATTTCAAAAGATTTTGGGTTTTGTCAGACAGAGGTGAAAATTAAGGATTTCCAATTCAGAAAAACAGGAAACAGTAGCACAGAAGGGCTTCAAAAAGTAATCTTCTACACAAAAAAAAAAAAAAGGAGGCTATATAGAATTCTGTGCCGGTCACTGAGTTGACTGAAATCAAGCCTGAAAGCATGGGCCTGCCTGAAAGGAAACAGTGCAAAGCAAAAGAGTCGTATAAAAAACCCCTTCCTTTCCTTTCTTCTACTTAATACACTTTACACTGCTGAATAAAAGAAAGCCAGGAACCGTTTTCCCATTATTTAAGGTATTAGTGCAATTCCTGCTTGTTTGGACCACCACATCAACCTTTCTCAAATATATGTCTCCTATAGAGAGGGATAGGGCTAAGCAACATGAACTATTAGTCCCACAAATTGGTCTCTTATCCTCTTTAGTTTAGTGCTGAGATATCTTACTTTGTTGAGAGCTTTGTTTGGGATTAATTTTTAGTTTTGCTGTATGTTTGGGCTTTTTTAAATGCCTGACCTTTTTATTAGGGAGCCTGTTGAGGAGAGAAGGGCTAGGTATATCTGTCTGTGATCTTTTGCCATTTTGGTCCACAGAGAACTCTAAAAAGACATTATTATCAGACCTCAGAGTCTCTAATTGTCTAAAAGCATGAAAGTCAGTAACAAATGGGATGTAAGAACAGTGCAAAAGCTAAAAGAAATGCATATGAGCTAGATCAGATACAAAAGGAACATAACATAATGGGGAAGCACTGTGCCTTCATCATTAATAAGTTCAGAAGCAAATTTTTGATTGAACTATGAAGCTGAGAAGTGCTACATGATTCAAGAGTAACAGAAACAATAAGAGGCAAAAATAGGAAAATTTTCTGCTCCTTTTATTATAGTGTAAAGATTCAGGATTAGTATTTAAGAAAAAAAAAACTAAGACATGTCCAAAACATGTAATTTGTTGTAAAATTCTGCTGATTTTACGAGAGGTAGATCATACTGAACTGACATGAAATTTCTGTGATAAACAAAATTGTTTCTTGCTGCAAGAAATGTGGTAGATGACTTCTTTCTCCAAGACAGTGAAATATTTTCTATAGTATCACATTGATCTGGAAAAGATAAGCAATAATAGACAGCCTGCAGAGTGGTTGATGGCTATCTCATAGGAAGACAGAAACAGGTAATACTGGCAGGAGAAATACAAGTGAAATAACTAGCAAAAATGAACAGGCATTTCCCTGAAACACCTTGGAATAAGATCTGGATATGTGCAAAAGAAATTTGCTTCTGAGACAGCTTTGAAACTCAGTGTGAATACTTGTCAGTATAGAAGATTCATATACCACAGCTAAAAAAAAATTTCAGACATTAAACAAAATTAAATGGAACAATGCAGGTAGTAAAGTGGTTGACTAAGGATCTAATAACAAAAATGTCAGATACAAACCATGACCTTATTATTAGATAAATACTGCGAAAGAAAATTGTCTAATTAGGAATTTAATAAGAGTGTGACAAAGGAACGATGAATTAATCTCTAATTATTTTTTTCCCAACAAGACAGATTAAACAGGTAACCGGAATTGTTGTTAATGTTCAAAGTTTTATTGGACCTTTATAGAAAGTACAGTATATAGTTCTAGTCATCCATGGTTCACAAAGAATGAACTCAAACTTAGGTAGTACAAAGAAAAATTAATAGTTTGAAATGGAATTTTGCAATCAGAAAATAACATAATTTGGCTTCTTCAGAACAGAAAAAACAAATGCTAAGGGAGAATGTGATTGATGTCTATAATCACATAAAAATACTGTTTGAACTGAAAGACAGCTTTAGTAAAAATAGAAATTAATTATGACAAATAAAAAACCCCCAACAAAAAACCTCCACAAGTTAGATTATCAAAAGATTCTTTCTCATGAAGAAAATTGAACGAAAAGATGTTTGAGACCTGAAAATATTCTCCTTTTCAAATGCAGATCTGTAAGTACATCAAAAACCAAGAAGGTCATCTGTCCCAGAAGAACAGATCCAGTGGCCCAAAATCACATTTCAAAACTAAAACATTTAGTAATACAAAGTACATGGCATAGTAGGGGGGGACTTCAGCAATACGTCAAGCAAGGTTGTGAGCACCCATTGTTTTTTAATTTACATTTGTATTTAATCATTTTGAAATAAAGTCATGTCCTGAATAATTTCATATCAGTTTCCTAAAAAAGGCAGTAAGAAAATACGACATTTAAATAAATTTCTGCTTTCTTGACCCCAGGCCTGACTTGAAATAATGTCCTTCACTGATTGTCTCTGTAATTGACACTATGAAAAAAATCCCAGTAATTTCCAGTGTTGAAAAGGTAGCCATTGGACTTTAGAATATCTCTTCAATAATTTTGACTTGGATGGAAGCCTGATACATGGACTGAGTTTGTTACAACTATACAACATAAACTATCTCTGTGCTCTCCACAGTTCATAAAGCAGTTGAGTGACCAAATCTATTCTTTAGAGAAGCAAATAGAAAAAAGTATTCTTTTTTTTCCTTCATACATATTTTTAGTTTGAGGTATTTTTAATCCACATTCCATAAATATGAGAGAAATATTTTATGTCCACTTTTCTATGATAAGAAAATCGTAGAAAATGTGAAACATGGTTCAAAACTGAATATCTGAACAGACACATCAATTTCCATGTTAAATCTCCTCGAATTTGATAGATATGACATCAGGAATACAGGAGATGCAATCTACTAGAATGGCAGCTGGATGACAGATATGAAGAAGTAAAGCATATAATACGGCACAAAACACCTCTATGTAGATTCTCGGATCAGTTCCCAAATGCAAAACAAGAAAAGGAATAATAGGGGGGGAAAAAAAATCCCCATTTTCTTGAAAAAAGAAAACTTCCCCAAATAGTAATCATAAACCCAATGCTATTTAAAATATATCATATAATGTTTTGTGCATAACAATACAGTAAAATATTAAATAGCAAGTCTTATTATCAAAATGTACCATACCATAGACTTAAGATGGAAGATGGGCTGAGAGAATTTGGGATGTTAAGCCTGGAGAAGAGAAAACTCTGGCGAGATCTAGCTCACTTGAAGTCCTTAAAGAGGCCTATAAGAAAGCTGGAGAGGAACTTTTACAAGAGCATGAAGGACAAGGTGGAATAGCTTTAAACTGGAAGAGGGAAGGTTTAGATCAGATATTAGGAAGAAATTCCTTGCTGTGAAAGTGGTGAGGCACTGGAATGTTCTGCCCAGAGACGTTGTGGATGCACCATCCCTGGAAGGGTTCAAGGCCAGGTTAGATGGGGCTTTGAGAAACCTGGTTTAGTGGAAGGTATTCCTGCCCATGGCAGGAAGGATTGGAACTAGATGATTTTTAAGGTCCCTCTCAATTGAAACCATTCTGTTTCTATACATTACATGATATTATGAGATAGTAATACCTGCATGCATACAATAATAGGAAAGAATATATGTTAATAAATTGTTTCAATATATTTCACGTTCCCTCATTTTAAATGGCTAATTAAGTTGTTTACACATATTTTGTACTCAGTTTGTTTCTAGCCAGTGAAAGGAAGCATATACTTTTTGAACTGGACTCACCTATGTCCTGACTTATGCTCTTGCAAGATGAATTTCTCTCCATGAGGTATTTCAGAGATGTCTCTGGTCATGGTATTTCCACTTTAGATTTCTGCATTTGGTCAAACATATATCACCCCTAGAAGTCAGATCAATCTCACACTTTTTCATTCTATTTCTTCTGCACATTTTGCAGTTGTATACAAGTTTGTATTTTTCATTGCAGTCAGGAAGCTCTGCTAAATTCAGTGATGCTGGACGGGCATGACTGAAGTTGTATCTTTCTTTTAAATACTCTTACATGAATTTCCTGTCATGAATTTTCAGTAGTCTGTCTCTTTCAAATGGATTAATACTGTGGAATTGTAGGTAATGAAAATCTCTCTGCTGAATGACAGAAATATTAAAACCAACTTTCTGCACTTCACTAATATCAGCAGGGTCCCCCAATTTCAATTTTGTTGAACTAATTCATGCCACTTCAAATTTTATTACAACTTGAACTTTCATTCCATAATTAATTACATGAGCAGCATGAGTATGTCCTGGATACTGAAAGATTAAAGCCTGCATTTCTATGTCTTAGTTCTGACACAGAGCTTTATTTTGCTGCACCAAGATGTGCTGAAGCCAATACTTTTCTCAAAATACAGAGAATTTAGTTCTGAAATTTTAGTTCAAGGCATTTCCTGTACAATGTTAAAAATTAATTTACCTGTCTTTCTGACCTTTTCCAATTTAAAGAGACAGGAACACAGAAGATACGTGTTCCTCTGGGGCAACAGCTAGAGACTAGGAAAATTATCCACAAAATATTTGTAATGGTACTAGAGACCTATATTTAAGTAGCTGAAGCATAATTCAGATGTGAGATAGTAGTTTGGTTGCTTTCTTAATCATTAGAAAGAAACAAACACTTCCTTAGAGCGAATCACCCTATGTTAAAAGAGTTTTTTACGAAAGAGGGAATTACTTGCAGCTTGGAGTACCATTGTCTCTGCATTGATTATAGTGAAAGAGCAGGCATGGACCAGGCATTAATTTTGGTTAATTTTGCCTGAGATGTTTGTTAATCGAAAGAGACAGAAGTATGTCTGTCAGTGACTGAGTATAAAGAAGTGATGTCTCTGGAGAGATGTACTTTGTGTGAGACATCTCTGGAAGCCCGTGGCCACAGAAGGTGGGGTTGTGGTATGAGACAGAGAAATTACACTTATAAAATAATGTGATAATTCCACCTCTGCTTTGTTAAAAGGGGAGTAAGACAGTCATAATTTTGTAAAAGAAGGCAAAATCAGTCCCTGTGTTCCTCGGAACCCAGTTCTGTATCTTCGTCTTCAAAAATATGCATGAGATTCTGTTGTGAATAAATTAATGTCAGACTTTGTTTTATTATGGAAATGCTTCCTAATAAAAATTGTTTTTTTAAAATAGATATTTCACTTGCATTAAAGTTTATGAATGTCTAATGAATATCCAAAGAAAGAAATCTCGATAGTTGAAACAGACTCCAGAGGGAAAACCTGTTCATTAGTTTTAGTCCACTTGGGCCATTCTGACTGTATGAAACACTGAGGCATTTTCTTTCAGAAATGTTTCACCTGTCACCATTAACACATAGAAGGTTAGATATTATACCTCTACTTTGGATTTAAACTCTACTGAGCAGCCCTCACTATTTACTCGTTCTGATGTTACTCATTTGGATGCCTGATAAGTAAGAAAGATCTGGATCACCTGTTCCATTGTCTCAGTTTCTCATTGTGCAGCTTTGGCTGGGACAGAGTTAAAGTTAAGTTTCTTCACAGTAGCTAGTATGGGGCAGTGTTTTAGATTTGTGCTGGAAATAGTTTTGATAACACTGATTGTGGCAGCCCAGAATACTCCTCGGACGGTCCAGAGGGGTCTGGAGTCCTGCCAGACAGTTTTGGAACTCGAGACTTAAAGCACAGAACTCTATGCTTGAGCCGTGTCATCGGAGAAAGCTGCCCACATTGAGAGATGAAATGCAAAATAGAAAGAAAGTGTGTAATTAGCTTATCTTATCACTGGGTGAATATAGGTTTTAGATTTATGGAGATGTAAGAGAAAAAAGCTAACATGGAGGGCAAAGGGCAGTGCCCGTTCTCCTTCTTCTTTCTTCTCTCCCCTCCATCTTCTGCTGTGACGATGGTGATGGTTATTGGTGGAGGTAGCACTGTCATATTAAGAAAAGGTAGAAATTAATTGGGAAAATTGATTAAACAATTGTAAGTTGTAGAACTTGGTTGGTTTTCCTGAAAGAGATAAAAAGGTAAAGACGGCCTTCTCAGTCATCACTCTTGCTGTGAATTTTGGTGGAGCGGGTCATGCTGTGCTTGCTCCAGACACTGAGAGATAAGAAACAATAAACAACTTGAACACGAATCCACAGGAGTGTCCAATCTCTTGGCTCGGGCTTGGGACTTTTAAGATCAAGAAACAGCCATAAAAAACTCAGAGATAAACAACAACTGATGTTTTAGTTACTCCTCAGCTGTGCTCAGTGTCAAGCACACAGTGTCAAGGCCTTTTCTGCTCCTCACACTGCCCTGCCAGTGAGTAGGCTGGTGGTAGGCAAAAGGTTGGAAGGGGACACATCTGGGACAAATAACCCCAACTGACCAAAGGGATATTCAATGCAATATGACATTATGGTCACCAATAAAACCTGGGAAGATGAACTTTGGGGGGGGCTGCTATTGCTCAGGGACTGGCTGGTCATTGATGGTTAGTGGTAAGAATTTGGGGGGTTATGCATAACTTGCTTTTCTTTGGCTTTATTTTCCTCTCTTTTTGTATTTTTGCTCAGCTTTTTGTGCTTCCTTTTGTTTGTTTGTTTGTTTGTTTTAATTATTAAAATCTCTGTACTTCAACCCATCAATTTTCTCTCTTTTACTCTTCTAACTCTGCCCCACATACTTCTGTGGGGGAGTGAAAGAGTGGCTGTGCAGGGCTTAACTGCCAGATGGGTTAAACTGCAACATTTTAATGGCATTCACAAATAGTACTATTGTGCATCTGAACTTCTCACTATTTTTAATGCATACTTTAATTTCTGTAATTTCAGAATTTCTTTTCTTGATTTCTGTAATAGGTGCAGCTTCTTTTTTTATTCTCTTTTTCAAATGAAAATATATCAATTTCCCTACTTATTTATACAACTTAGCTTTTTAACCTTGATCCTTTGGCTTTCCCTGAAGTAAGAGTGGTGACATTGTTCACAGTGTTACTGAAATATGAATGATCTTTCAGGTTAGTACAATTTTGTAACACAATCCATAACTCTACTTTATACTCTCTGGAAACGAGAGAACTTTTTTGACATAACATCCCTCAAACGGCAAAGAAAATCTGTAGGTTGCCTGAGAGTCATTAAAGAGATGTTTCTGTGAGTTCTAGTGCTCTCAGTTGGTATAAGGGTCACCCATGAAATAGAAAATTAACCATTTTTGCAACATATACAGTATGAATTTCACTAGGCAAGGCACTCCACCTATAAGACTTAAATAAGAATATTAGAATTAGAATTGTAGAGGACCAAAGCAAGAAAGTAAGTGCACATAGGAAAAACATTTATGCTCTTGAAATACATAGGGAAACATAATTTTATTGAATGGAGTTTTCCAAGCCCTTATCATTCAGTAAATACTTACGTGGCAGTCAAAAAATCCAAACTGAAAGAGAAACTTCCTCATTTTTTTGAGCCTATAATAAATTGATGATTTATAAGTTGATGTGAAATGTCATTCACTTCAACTGAAATCTGAGGTTTTACATAAAGTTGAGTAAGAGAACTTGAAACAGACCAGCATTCCTTGAGATGGTTTCTTTTCCTTTTGATTCTTTCCTGTTTATATATTCTGTTCCACAAGCTGCCTTACATGCAAGCTTTTGATAAATACACTTGAAATACATACAAAAAAATAAAATGAGCTGAGCCCTTTCTGGTGGCTCTATATAGTAGCAGTTATGTGGAAGAACAGGAAACAGTCTTCTAACATTTTTCAATTAAAAAAAACTCTGTATTAAACCTTCTTTGAAAATGTGTAGGTTTTGGATCCTTGTGCGTTGTTGCTATTTTATTATGAAAAGGAGTATAGTTGCTCAAAGTAGTTTTGTGGCGATCTACTCAATGGTAATGCCCTGCCAGAACGATGTGAAAGCATCACATATGCTGATGCTGTAATTTCTGTATTTGTCAAGATGACAGAAATTCTGCTGTGGTGGTCACAGAAGTGATTGACAGTTTCCATTCAGCTGTGAATTTTAGGGGAAGGTACCTCATTTGCACAACTTGATTCATGCATACTTAAAAATATCTGAGTGCTTTCAGGAAGATGATATAGCAAATAATCAACCAATTATATCTTCGTTTTATAAGGAAAGAGTGGAGATGCAAGGTATTTTCTTCCTTCCAGTTTTCTGATTCTATGTGATTATTATCACTGATTTTGAATGAATAGATCATTTCTTTTTGAATTGTAGGCTACAGACTGTTCAACCTCTAGTCAACATGGCAAATTATGGCATCACTTCTGAATTGTAATTAATCCCCATGAAGTTAAAACACTGGAGATGGCAGCCTTCTGTTACCCTCTAAAGAGTATTCCAAACACCAGTAATTTTATTTTTTATTTTTCATGCTTCAGTGAATTTGACCCTATTTTTCTCAATCTTTGTATAATTTCACACACAAAAAAATTGATGCAGGAAATGTATTCTATTTTCACTTCCTTGAGCAAATTACCAATTAAAAATGTAAATAGCCTATATATAGGTATTCTAAAATATTTTTTGTAGGAGTATAATTAAATCTAAAAACATATTTAAATTCTAAGCAATGTAACTGTCACATATTACATGTGGTATGAAATGGATATTTTTGGAAGTTTTTCTATGTCAAGAAGTTTATACTTATCATCAAATTGGGATCTAATCCAGTAACACTGTCCTTTCATTCCTCATTTGTCAGTTCACAACCAGGAGGCTCAGAAACAGAAGGTTGTTGGGAGATCCAGTGCCATTTCAGAAAAAATACCTCAGTTATCTTGTGAAGCATATTTATAATTTATGATGTGTTACAAAATTTTTAAGGAAACTCCATCCAGAATTTGAAATTGACTTTTTTGATATCTTAGGAAAATAGCCTGCTCCAAATACAGTCGTGTTCCAAACAGAGTGGCAGACTTAAAGGTCTTGCTTGTTACTAAACTTCTAGCATTTAAACTAATTAACCTTCTGCTTGATGTTGTGTAGAACCATCATCATAATTCTTTAGGAAGGGATGGGGGACATCAAAATCAAATTTTAGTATGAGAGTGCTCCATTTTATTCTATCAGATTGAGCTAAGAAATTTCTGAGAGTTTTCCTCAGCCTTCACACTTATAAACCAGAGCGGACTGGAAATGAAACATTTTAAAAGAGCTAAGATTTCTGTACCGGTGATGTAAGGGTCTGATACTTGTGATCATAGGGATGTTTACTGATATGACAGGCAGAGATACTTCAGGCAAGACTATTTTTTTTTTTTTTGACCCTTTAATTTACTGTCTCTGTGACACTCAAGTAGCTTAGACATAACAAGAAAAAAAATAGTAAAATATATCACAGGATGACTACATCTTAATGAGTTTTAGTTGGATTTTACTGTCTTTAAAAACTAAAATCAAACCAAAAGAAATTCTATGAAAAATGTATTGAAAGACTTTAACAAAGAAGTCAATGACAGAAACTACAAGAGGAAGACTTTTGGGAAAACAAAAAGAAAACCCCAAACCAACCAACCAACTAACCAACCAACCAACCAACCAACCAAACCTCCAGAAGCATACATCCAACCAAATCTAATTCAACCAAAACCCCAAACGTTATAAATTTCTGAAATTTCTGAAACGTCATCATTCACTTCACAATGAAATCGGAGTTTAGTTGTGGTGCTGGGAACTTCTGACTTTCTCCTGTACATTGCCTTTCCCACCTCTGTAACTCTGAAGAGAGACAAGGGCTACAGCCAGGCACTGTTCATGCCCGGTGCTGTTGCACAGGGTCTGCTCCGATGCCTTGAGAGGCTGGGATGGGAATCCTCATTGCCAAGTGCCGAAGGGAAATAAGGCTCCGGAGAATTTCACCGAGGGTTGTACACCTGTGGTGTGGATGAATCACAATTTTTCCTCAGCAGGAGACATTTCTGCTTCAGATTTTCCTTGTTAGTTCTGCAAATACAGTAATATTGCTGCTGGTTGCAGGCCATGGGCTTTATGCTGAGTTTGCAGAGTGCCAGAACTAAGGCTTGTAAGGGTTTTTCTGAACTTGACCTCACAGGAATGTTTTTTTCACTTAGTTTACCTATAACAGCATTTTTTTTCTAATGATCAGGCACCTATGACTAATTAATTTTGTTTATATTTGCCTAATGTCAAAGTAATTGTCACAGTGGAAAGGAATATTTGTGTAGAATGAAGTACTGCTAACTCTAACATACAGACACAGTAGTAGAGAGGCATATAGACAAAGTAGAATAACAAAAATTCTGAAATGCAGGGATGCAAGATGCAGTGTGCATGTGTGGGACACAAGAGAGGGGACAGAGACTGGCACTGAAAATCTCAACTCTGTAAGAACACCTCACTAATGTTCAGTGAACTGCAGAGCTGGGCATTGAACAAAATTAGGCTTGGAGTTTACAGGGATAAAAAATGCAGGTATCTAATATATGCAAACCAGAAAAATATACTAAATTCACACATAATATGAAGTTTCACATCAATGAAGAAAAAGCAAACAGTAAAACATCTTAAAAATTATATAATAATGCCAAGTACATCTTACAGTGAGAAGGTAGAAATCATCACCAACCTGATATTACCCAGGATGATAATGACTCACCATTCCAATACTGAATACAGATTAGGATTCCAAAAAGCAATAAAAGCATGGACACAACAATAGAAATTGGGTAGATACTAAGAAAAGTATTTATACCAAATGAATTTTACTGTTACTGCTGAGATGTTTTAACATTCTTTGCTTTTCTTAATTTCTTTTTCTGTATTAATTATATTTGTGCTAATAAAAAGCCTTTGAAAACTTGTCAGTGAAAGAAATGGGATTGTTTTCTTCACTATCTTTCCTCTTCATGTCTAGTGTTTTTATGCTTCTTAGTCACTGCCAAAAGGGAAGAGGGGTTCGTCTGCTTCCAATACTGTTACTGATATTTGTTAGCAAGCAGCTCCAGGTTTTCCAGCAGCATATCCTGCCCATTTGGAGTCCTTTGCTCTTATCTTGCTCTTTGCTACTCATCTTGTAAATTATGTTGCTCGTCTCATACTTTTCCATGCTACTGAAGTACAACTGCAAAAGTCTGCCCTTTGGTGGTTATATTGCTCACATACTTACCTAAAATGCTCATATGTTGTGTGCAGCTGTGTCACCACAGCATTAAAAGATGTTTATACACTGTAACCAGTTACACTGGTTTAGTATATTTATTTATATTTACATTCAAGGCATGCCAGTTAGTTGTGTAAGTTTTGCAGCCTTCTGCTTTGGCTACAGCTGAAAAATAGTTATTCTTCATAAATCAAAATCAAACTATCAAACAGAAAAATCCTGTATTTCTTACAATCAGTATCTCAGCTTTCTTGGAGGGGGTGTGAGTGTTGGATTGTGTTTTGGCTTTTTTATGTTGGTTTTTGGGGTTTTTTGGGGGGTGGGATTGTATTTTTTTTTCCTTTCTCTGCTTTATTTTGTACCGGTTACAAAGCTCAGCTGATTAAACAAATTCCAGCTGAGCTGTCTGACAGAGAAAAGGTATCTCTGGGATTGTATATTTTGCCCTGTTGTGATATGTAGAATACATATTGGTGGATTTGGAAATGTCTCTTGATTGCCTCAAGCAGTCTTCAATGACAAAGAAAAAGTTATTGAATTTTGCAGCACTACCTGTGACAGAGATGTGATTGATGAGAAGCAGATGTAAAAAGCTTAATGTAAGTCTGTTTGATAAATGGGATCTCATTTCTTCCTCACCTGCTGAAATGTACAGAATTCAATTTTTTTTCCTCAGTTTTAAGATATGTAGGAGAAATACTACTCAATCCTTTCTTAAATAAGAATATTTCACATTACTGTGAATCACATCACTTATTTAGTGATGAACCACACTTTTAAAATACTTGGTTCATTCCAATCTTGCTTACTGAGAAACATTAGATTTATAGATACACTCATCTTTTGGAGGGAATTAAATACAAATTTTTGCTTAATGTGTTTTTGTAGGTTTTCTATCTGAAATCATAAATCTGCAAATTGTCAAAGACGGATAAAAATGACAGGAACCATCTACTGCCTAAGCTGAGCTTAACTGTAAAAAGAACAGCATATTTGAACAAGAGCCTGTAGAAAATCATGGGAAATTTTTATAACTCAGATCCCAGTTCCTACCCTTCATATCCATACCTTCTCTCTTCAGGGAGGAAAGTAGTCTGAACCAAACCTGTATTTGCTGTACACCCCTTGTCAAAGTGATATTGAGTGAGCCATGTGGATGGAAAATTCAGATGAACAAATGACTAAAAAAACATCATAGTCTGACTTTTCATTAACAGAAATGTTCATTAACGTTTGTATACACATTTATCTAACAGGAAAGTCATCCTGTATATGACTAAAAACAAACTACTAAAGAGATGAAAAATTAACCCCCTCAAGTGACAAACAATCCAAAAATCTGCTTTTTGGTAAATTCTGTGGTTGAGAAGGGAGAGATTAGATTGATTTGCATGTGTACTTATTTCTTTGTTTTCTTCTACTGACAGCTGCTAGCTTCTTCACACAAGTTTTCTTTGTATGTGGTTTGTTTTTCTGTTGGAATTCTGAATTGAATATCTGAAAATTGTTGTTTTTCTGTAATATGGCAGAATATATATGCTCTTTATTCTGCAATTATATAATTTTAAATTATTTGAAACATGATTGAAAGCAGAAAAAGAAAACAAAAAGAATAATAATCTTAGGTGGTCTGTGTCATAACAGTAGTGTCAAGAGACTGGTAGAGGAGCTGTAAAGGAGAACGAAAACATGGAGGCCCAAGGATGGAAAAGGAAAAAAACTATCACGAGGGAAATGAAAGGACAAAGAGGAGAAACAAATAAAGTCTTGGAGGAAGGAGAAGAAGGCAAAAATATATGTGGTTCGTCCAGATAAAATACCAAACTGCAGCTCTTGTGGGCCATTGTTTTGAAAGATAGAAATGACAACAGCAGAAACTGCTGGTCATTAACTTTAACTTAATTTCTCGTTACTTAGTTTCTTTCTATTCTGCTGTTTTCTTTCATCCTTAGAAAAATAAACATTCAACTAACTTCACACAGTTAGATGTATTACATATTAGAACATGCTTTTCAATTTTTGACTGTAACAGTGTTGAGCTACAGTTTTCCAAGCACTGTCTACAATGACAAGATCTGTTATATGATTTATGATTGTTCCCATTAAAGGCTATAATTAAGTATGTAGTTAGTTATATTTTAGATGAAAATTTTTTCACCAACAATATGTTTTCCTTTTATTTCATCATTTGCTTATTCAGATTGTGATTTTTCTGCCTCAGTGTAAGCTAGGATATGCAACATTGTGCTAGGATGTGCAGCCAGGTGCTGAAGGACCGGCCTGAGATTTAGATAACAGAAGAGACCACAAAATATTCTTGGATGTGAGATGAAAAATGGAAAGGGATGAACCTTTCCAAAGGAAGGGAGGAAAGGCAGTAAGGGAAGAACAACAACTATCACAATCTGAATGAGAAAATGGAGAGAAGGGGATAATAAAAGTA
The DNA here is from genome assembly GCA_013397175.1 of Platysteira castanea. Taxonomy (NCBI): domain Eukaryota; kingdom Metazoa; phylum Chordata; class Aves; order Passeriformes; genus Platysteira; species Platysteira castanea. Next base: position 67,208 of record VYXC01008625.1, read on the forward strand.
GCTGGTCTTCTTTAAACAAGCTGATTGTCAGCACACTTGTCTGACTGAGCCTTGGACCTTTTCCATCTGACCTTACTCTCTGTTTTCTGTGTGTGTAATTTGCTGGGAAATTTCAAGCTGTTAATTAAGGGAGACATGCATCTGCAAGTTCACAAGATCTGAGACATTTATTAAGGAAAGGGCCCAGGGTCTGGCCTTGGTTATCAGACAAACTTAGTGATACTGCCAGTGTTCAGGTAAAGTGGGAAGGAGAAACCTCTGGGCCCCAGAAATCCACTGGATTCAACTTCAACTTTGTGCATCTATTCAGTGAAAGTACTTAGGAAGCAGGACCCAGGAAATGCATGATTTGACAATGTAGGTGAATTTGTTGTGGCCCTGAAGCTGCTAATAAAAATTCTCAGCTTGCCATCTAGGAGCTCAGAAAGAGCACCTACACAGTCCCTCCGTTACAGCACACATGTTCCAGAAAATGATGGCACCATATTTTACAGCAACACATCCATCTGTTTGTTGAAATGTGACACCAGTTTCCTAAGGAGACACCATCCAAATGAAAAAGGCTGCTCATTCTCTTTCAAATAAAAATATGCTAGGTCTTGTAGCAATCCTTCTCAATAATTTACAGCAGTCCTACCCTATTTGAAAACTCTAATAACAAATTAATCATCTCTAAGATGCAAATCAGTTATATATTCAAGGATTGTTTTTGACTGATGCATGTCTACAACAGTCCACTGCTAGAAACCATGTGGGAATTGATCTCTAAAAAAGTGTTCCCAATCCAATTGTGTTGGTCTCGATTTTCTTCATCAGGAGTGGGGTTTTTTTTCATACTTGCTGGTTTAAACCTGCAGCATAAATCCTGTTCTGTTCAGCTCCATCAGAAACAGACTGCTTGTGCAGGACCCTACAGAAACTTTGAGTTCTTAACAGCTGTACAGGGACAGTCTTGTTTTGACTATCTTGTTCTTTAAGGGAAGAACTATGGCAATATTAGTCTAAGGAAAAAAAAATGCTTTAATGAAAATCTTAACTTGTTAAGATTTCATACACTCTAAAATTTTATTTGTACTCTCTTCCATCTCTTCTGTTTTACATTAATGTGATCCAAGATTCAATGAATATTGCAAATGGATTCTCTTAACTTAAATAAACCTTTAGACTGGCTTTGAGAATCAGATGTCTATAGTGAAGTTTTTTTTTAAAAAATTAATAATAGGGTAAACATGATCCTGATTTTTATTGTAATTTTCATCTCATGTATCATGAAGTTTTAATGCCTTTCTTTATTCCAAATTGATGTTAAAAAAAATTTCTTTCTTAAAATGATAGTGTAAACTTCTACTTCATTTGTTCAAAATATTTTTATACTTACTGTTTAAAGGACTCTATATAACACGTAAACAAAACCCAAATCATCTTGAAGTTTTTGAAAATAAAAAGCATTAGCTTCTAAGCATGTTGGAATTAATGAAAATCATAAAATCCTTTTTTCTATTTTAAGTCAAATACTCCTATGAGATGTATTAAAGCAAACTCTTCTTGTCATCAGAAAGGGTATCAGTGATTAATTGCTTTGTTAAAAAAGGTCTATGTATGCTGACTTAATGGAACCTGTTAGTAAAAAAAAAATTAAATATTTTAAAATGTCCTTACCATGATATTTAAAATTACATTCCGTTTCTTGTACTTGTTAGTGCAAGAGGATCAAACAATATAAAATATAAGTAATTCAAAGTTATTTCCTTAAAATATAAGTAAAAATCAAAACAAAACAGAAAATTTAATTTTTTAAAAATGTAACATTTTTGAACAACTCATTCTGATTTTATTAAAATAAAATCAGGTTTAATCAAAAAGAAGGCAAAATATGCTGCATAAGACTATTATTGTAGTGTTTGTCCTCTAAATTTTTTCTTAAATTATATCACCTGACAGCTTCTTCAGGCAACCCAAATATGTAGTTAAGGTCTTGACAAAGATTAAATCAAAATGATTAACGCATCCTGCTTTTAAAAAGCCCTAAGCATACTTCAAAGTGCAAACAATTCCTGACTATAGGGGAGAAAACAACACGTTTACAAAGGCTACTGACATTGAATTTATTTTGTGACTTATTACATGTTACCACTGGCTTGACAAAACACTATGACATGCCTTATTTCTCTGTTTTTCATTGCTCCATTAAAATAAAGTGGTACAAAGACCTCTACATAGACAGGGCATTTACTGTAACCCTTTTATTTGTCTATTCTCTGACTGTAGTCTCCGAGTTCTCATTAGGGCATTCCTACAAATTTCTTATTGGTCTAGCTCATTTTAAATGACAAATACATAAACTCTTTGCATGAAAATAATATTCTCATTTGATGAATATGAAAGAAGTGTAAATTTACCATTTTTAGGCATGAAGCTTCATAGTTTCATTAATCTACACTCTGCCAGCAATTTTGCTAAATTTCACCATGGAAGTAGGATTTTGCCATTACTACTAAAAAACATCAGGCACGATATGGCATACAAAATTCTAGGACTCAGGGCTTTCAGAGATTGCATCAGTCTCAGTTTTAACAACTGTAGTGGTCAAGCAACTATTCCCTCACCTATTTCAGCTTCAGCTTGTTGAACCGTAAGCATAGTAAGAGTCTGAGGAAGTTAGGTGGCCATCATGTAAGAAACAACAGACTTTCATGTCAAATAAAGCTGGAGAAGGCGGTTGTACAAGTTCCAGACATCAGCTGGGAAGCAACAAATCTGTGATAAGAAGGAAAATGCATTTGTTTGAGGGCATAATACTAAGCAGAAAGAAGACACCAAAATGACTAGGATTTTTCTGTCAGAAAATACTTTACATTGCCAATATCCTGTCACAACTCTTCATCCATCTGTTTCTTTACAAAAGCTGAGAAGTGTGAACTTCAGATACAAGGTTCACTGAAAGGATATGGATAATACCTGAGAAAAACTGTGCACACAAATATAATACCCTTGTTTAACAGTTGTCTCTAACACTGTATTTTCAGTATTAATAGACCGAGAATAAATTCTTTGCATCATAAATACAGTAAGTTCATTTTTTTTGTAACAAAAATTTGAGTGTGACAGTACTTATAAGCAAGAAGGGTAGGAACTTGATTCAGTTTCCCACCTTACCCATTAGTGTCATCTGAGATGCCTAAGGAGTTGAGACATCCATATATGACTGAGAGTAATCCCCATGCCTCTAAACATTCTCTCCTCTTATTCTTCTTTTCCCCTCTCTATTATTTCCAATTAAATAGACATATTTCTTTTCTTTATAGGGAAAGGGAACTCTCATCAGACACTGCAAGGTTGTTCCAAGTCATAACTGTGAAAACTTTCCCTTATTTTTTAGTTGTTTATTTGCTTGCTTTTGTCCTTTGGCTTGTGTTCTGCTGCATTGGTGATTTTTACATTGAAGTTTGAAAGATACTAGAACTAACACTGATAAATAGTGAAAATGCACAGTAGAAAATGGAGGAACAGAAGGGAGATTAAGGGACTATCTCATTTCAGCTGTTTGGAATATATTTTGAGATAGAGGAGGCCAGCCAACTTAAATTTTACTTTCTTTTATAATTATGATTGCTTGTATTTTCTATTCTGACTGTTAGAGAAGAGTCACAATAAAAAAGTGACAGTGAGGAAAGAAGAAAGCAAACTCTATGTATTTAACCTCATGAAAGTTTAAGTTAAACCTGTGTTTTGTCTGACTCTGCATGTACAGAGCAAATTTACACCATTACAGGCCCAAAGCTTGTGGTCTTGAGGTTCTGGTGTGTATGTTGAATGCAGTCCTGGTAAAAAATACTCACATCTGAAGACATTTGTGTAAAACCATATAAAATGACAATATATCTATAAAATAGGATGTAACCTGGCTTAAAAGACTTTCTAAGTCAATCTTTAAATGCCTTCAGAAATCCTTACCACTATTTTATTTTTTGGTAAAATCACAAAAACATCTGTCATGATGATAAAGCAGAATAGAAATATGAGTTAAAACCCGTGCTTGCTATGACATTTATGTCACCCTCCCTTTTTGGGGACAGAGATTTTCAGTTGCCAACAATGTTGATGGTGACTGCACTAGAAATTTAGGCCCACATGGTCAGATCACTACCCAGAATTAAGCTTTCACACTTTGTTACTGTATTATAGTCATTACTTAATAGCATTTTATGTGCAGTCAAACTTTTGTGTTTCTTAAATTAATGTGCTTGTCAAAACATTTTATGTTGGAAAAGTTTCCAGTGCAGTGTGTAATAGATTTGACATAGCTAGTAAGAGCTGATAGTATAATAGGGTTCATCTTATTCTTTTTCATTCATTAATTTTATCCATGTATAGTTTGTTCCCATTTTATTAATAATACAGCCATTCTTGGTAGAGGCAGAGCACTACAAATATATAAGTACTGCCCAAACAGGTACAGAAATGGAGGATATAAAATTTTAAACCAAAAAACTGTGAAGTAATGAGCAGTTAGATAGGAATGAACCAGGCACCATGTGTCAAGATATGGTTTTCCTAAAACACACTTTTCCCTTGGCAACTAGAAATAAGGAAAGGCTTCTTAGGACAATATGTTGCCTAAGAACTTTTGAGAGCAAGAGCAGTCCCTTGTGATGGCACCATCATGACCTTTATTCAGGATTTAACATTACTGTAATGTAAACTGAAATAAAGAAAAAAAAAAAGCAAAATAAAACAAAACAAAACAATACTTCCAAACCCTCAAACACCTTTTTTAACTATGCATTACTTGAGAGGTGAAATACTTCCTGATATATAGAAAAAACACCATATTCTAAAGTATTACTAGTGAATCAGTTTGGTTTTTTCATCCATGAAAATTCTGTCCTGGTCTTAAAATCACCATATAATTTTTCAGAACACAAAGACATTAAAAGTCGTAGGAGACCTCATACACAGGACAGCTGTAAATAATTGTTATTTAGATATGCTTGCAGAAAGAATTACAAATAATGCATTCTGATGAGGATATAATAAGAAAAATAAAGACTGAATTCTGTTTCCAAAACTCAGAACATTCATTTTTTTCAACTATATATGAAATTTTTCATGGTAGTAGGCTTTTGACTTCAGAGCTTGTAAATTGCTGAGTTCAATACTATGTAAGGAAGTGAATTCATAATGCTAGTGGCAGAAGATACCAATACCCACTTGTATTTGGAAGCATTACCTGAATTAGACAGTTTTAATCCAATTTAATCTACAAAAATAAGTCTGTGTTTGGTAACACATACATATCACCCAGTTTAGCAAAATGTAGAGGAGAATTTGTTTATGACTAAATCATATGTAGTAATGTACTTTTTCTCTTTGTATTAATTCCCTGACATTAGGCTTACAGATTTATGAGACTTGAATTCAAATAGCTAATGAAAGAATATAAATATCATTATGAAAATGAGAGCACGCTATGCTGTTCACTAAAACGTTTATAAAGGGTTTGCATATCTCACCATTTTTCATGCATAGGCCTCAGACAAAAAAAAAGCCCCAGAAAACAAACCCAATCAAAAATCTGTCCACATCTCAGCCAACATTTAATCAAAGAGTGGGAATACAGGCTTACAATGAGATAGTCTGCATAAGTCAACAGTCAGTGTGAGAGCCATGTAATTTCTCTAGCTATCTAAAATCTTCCCGTCTAGTCTGAGCTGATAATTTACACTACAGCCTTTGTAATGGATTGCTCCAGAGGCAATTATCTCACATATTTTGCAAACTGATTTCAGAATGGGACGAATCAATCTCCTGAATGTCCTGTATGTTTCCACAGAGTGTGGAGAGAATCTGTATGGTAAAATTAGAGAACTAGCTTTCAAACAGAAAAATAAAACATAAGGTAAATCCTTTCCAAGTGTCTAGGTATCATGACAATAGATAACATGTCCATTGCAACAACAATAAAGCTTGAGATTTGGGCATTCATATCATGTCTTTGGATCTGGTGGGTAGCAGTATAACATCTAAATTTAATTGTAGGTGTAAAAGCTTGAAAATATGGAATATTAACCCTCAGTAGAAAGTCTGGGAAGTAAGGAGCGTTAAAGTCCAAACTGTTCCAAGGAGTTTCATAGGATGAGAACATAGAGCTGAAAGGAAAAATAAGCCTCTGCTCTTGCATAAGATGTGTAATTTAGAACTGTTTGCAAAAATAATTTTTATATGATGGTCCTCAATCACAGATAAAAAGGCAATTTTAAAACATCAATAGCAAACAGAAGCTGTCCAAACTAAAAAGACAAAAGATAAAATCAAAAATTAAAAGGTTCATTATATGTCTTATGGTATTCATACTTTTCCAGAACTTTGATGTGGATTGCCACCATTTCTTTCTTAATGTGAACACCCAAAAGCTACTAAAGGGACTTTCCAAGACGTTTGTATTCTGGAAAGCTTTTCATATGAGCATTTTTCACTGCTATTAGAGGCTCAATCTTCCTCCTTCCTTTCAGAGGTCTCTCTGTGCAGTTGCTCAAATCAAGCAAAAAACCACAATTCTGGTATGGTATTCTTTGTGCAGGCATTCTTAGGGACCTTCTTTAGTGTCTTTTCATCATAATAATTAAAATTTCAACAAATTATCTCCCTGCTAGAGCCCATAAAGTGTCTTTAATGTCCCAAAATCAAGTCCTGAGTAGTAGGAAGTAGTAGCTAGAATAGCCACCGGTCTACAAGGAACTGCTAAAGGCTTATGAAGATGATAATTTCTAGGCAGTGTCCTAGAACTTCCCTTTCTGGTTCCTCTAAATATGTTAAGCATAGCTAAATACACTATTTTTGTGAGCCATGGAGTCTTTCTCCTTAGAATTATTTGACACTTGAGTAGACACAATTCTGAGCAACCTGACTTAGCTGGGCTGAAGTTGGATTAAAAGATCTCAGAACTCTCTTCCCATTCCACCATTCTGTGATTCTGTGATTTTATGTTTACCTGAGTAATAGTTTACAGAGATGGGATATACCCTCCACAAAAGCCTTCCATGTTCTGAATATTTTTGAATCGAATTCAAAATTACCTAAACCCCATCCCCCAACTTTACCCTTCCCTTGGCCACATTCCCTGACACCTCTGTTTAATTGCAACCCTTTTAAAAATTCTATTTTGAGCCCCAGCAGAAGCACCCAGCAACGCCAGATGCTACCAAGAAACCCAGCGGTCGTCACACCACTGTCCTCTAAATGCTCCTGGTGCTGCTGGGAGTAGAAAGCACGAATTATGTTACAACCTACCACCCACAGCTTGAGCATCCACACCAGCATCCAGAGGATGAAAAGACTTAATCAAAGACTTACTTGGACACTGGGAACTCACGGGGTGGCTTACTTCTTTGTTGGGGGTTACTTTGCAGGTTTTTTGGTTATTTTTGCTGTCTTTTATATATTCGGCTGTTTCTGGATATTTAATTCTGGGATCCTTAGGGGGAGCTTTAAATTTAATAGAGAAGAGGGAGTTGTGGGAGCCAGTGAATATGCCAGTGAGGGAACAAGGGAGTCCCCTAAAATGACAGACCCCGAGAGATCTCCCCAAGTTAGGGTGAAGCCTCCCAGGACGCTTTGTTCTACCATGCCAATATACCCCAGTTCTCTTTCCCTGACTGGCCCATTGATTTCCCTGCCCCTTTTTCCCTTATATGTCAAGGTCCTACCCATGTACTGCTCCTGCGCCCTGAAACCATTAGTTCGTGTGCTCTCTCCGCCCCCATCATCCCCATATAAAACCCAAGGCCCATGCCATGTGCGAGCGCTCTGCCTTTGGGAACCATGTAAATAAAGATCCTCTGAGGTCCCCATGCGGGGAGCCTTCTCGCCTCCTTTATCACTGCTGTGTTGTGGAGCTGACAGCCGGAGCCATGTGGGGCAGCCTGGAAGGGCTACAGGAAGTGGAACAGCCGCTCTCCCCAAACAAACCCTGCTGCGCTCTCTGGGAAGGTTTGCAGTTTGCCTACCATCGCAGGGAAACCACAAACCACAACAACAGTTTCCCAGTTAAAGAAATCAGTGCAGTTGAAAAATTTATGAACTGAAAATTTAGACCATGCTGGACTGATCTAGAGTGTCCATTCTTCATGTTTAAACCCCCAAACCTTTCAACCATCTGTTTCCTGATGATCATTCTTAGAGGACTTCTATCTCTGGCTTTGCAATGAACAGAAGCAGCTAATCAGAGTAGGTTTGCAAAAGGAGGTGTTATTTGTTGAGATCAGACGGAGACATTAATTATTTATATCCAAATTTTTCAGACACTGAAATGAAATAATTCACTGAACCACCTTAGACTACTTTTGAGGCTTTTTTGGGAGATGGGATTGGTGTTTGTTCTATCTGTAGATCTATATACACATACACAAGTTTATTAGTTATGGCATAAGAAATCTCTTGGCTGTTACAGCATGCCATGTTCCATCATTGTTCTTCTAGACAATTTCATATACTATTAGAAAAAAAAAATTAAAAAGTAAAAAAATCTCATTGCCCCTAAAAAAAATTAGTTGTGTTTTTGTGCTCTGGTATACTAATGTGGTCACATTACGTTTGGGTCACTTCCTCAGCCATACATTACCCTTTAGTTCATTTGCTACCATACAAGTGCACGAACTGCTCGTGAACTGCTCATGAACTCCTCATGAACTGCTAATAGTAAATGCGTGGATTTTGCTGAAGGAAAACTACTGACTTTATGATATGGGCTTTTGATTAGCTCTTTTTCCTCAGCACTTCATTTTCTAGTAAGAGGATATTCAGCATATTTCTGTATATAATTATACAGAGAGACAGTTCAGGGCTCGCACTGTACTTCAGTTCTCTAGCTCTACATAATTGCTTTCAAGTTAAGAATGCTGAAGGCCAATTAAAATGGACAATTACTGAGATTTTATTAATTCAGTTACAGCTATATAAGCTTTGAAAATTCCAAACTCCTGAAGAACTAAATATGCCTGAAGGTATCTTTAGAAACTTCCATGTACCTTGATTCATTACTTTGTCTTTGGTAAAACAAACATTTTGTTTTAATTATATAATTAGGGGAAGAATGCAATTGTGAGGAAAGCTGAGAGAATCACTGAAAGAAGACTGTCTTGTAGCTATTAATTTTTCAGCACACTTAGATAGGGTTTCAAAAGCAACTTCTTATTGTAGGGAAAACAAGAAATCAATGTGCTTGAGTCAAGTGGTATTTAAGAATCCAGGGTGAAATTCGGTTACATGCCCTTTAGAGACATCTCATTTTTCTAAAACAGACCCCTCCAGGGGAGAACATATCTGTTGACACATAGGAAGTGACTGAGTAATGAAAATCTATGTAGCTCAGCATTTACTTGGTTTCTAAACCCTGTGAGAGTTCCTAAATTAGGAACTTTGCCACCCAGCTCCTTCAGAGGTCAGTCCCACAGAACACTGGTGATCTTACATAGTTCTCAAGATGAACATTCATGCATTTCACCAGCTGCTGTATCTTTTTTTGCAGGTTGTAGACTTTTAAATTTTTTTAGTTGAAAAGAGCAATGAATGGCACAATAACCTACGATTTCCTCAGCACTTTCATTTAGAAATCATAGTGTTTCTTCTTGCTCCCTTGTCCAGCTTTCCTACATAAATACCTTCAGTTTTTCACTAAATGTTCTCACCTGGATTTGCAAATGGTTAAGTGTACACAAAATAAAGTTTTGCATTACATGAACTATGTGTCTAGAGCTCAATATGGAGTGAAGTGCAATTTATACAGGGAAGGAAATCTCTGTAGAGTGGCAATTCCTTGAATAATAAAATGCTTGAGGTAAATTTATCTTCCCCTTTCCTTACAATGAGTATTCCAGTTATATCAATTAGTCTTTGAATTTCTACTGAGTTTTATCAGAGTATATATTGGAACAAGGTAACTTTTGATACATAGGAAATTCAAATCACTGCTAATAAAAATTTTAAAGAATAACTGGCAAACAAATATTTTACTTTCCTACAGTCTGTACACAATGGCAGATTTGATTTTAGTCCACCAGCTTTCATTGTGTCCTTTTTCACCACAGGCTCCATTAAATCCTCCCTGGATCTTCAGGGCATGTGCCTCCATCACATCTCTAACATAGCATTGAGCCTCTGGGTCTCTCCTGAGGCATTGTACTTGCAGCTTTTTCTCATTTCTGTGTAAACCACCAGCACCTAAATGAACATCCAGCTGAACAAAGCTTGTACTTCACTGTTTCATCTGTTGCAGATAAGAAAAAATAAAACCACTAACAGTACAGAACATAAGAATCACCCATTTCTTCCCACTTTTAAAAATGCAGTTTTGACAAGTCATCTTCATGAAAAAAGTCTGGCTAAAAACAAACTAATGTCATTCTAGGGTTCTGGCTTTCCACAAAGAGAAGTTTGTCCGGTGATTTACTTTTTATTATACAAATCAAAACTAGGTGTGATCCACAACCATTCTTTGTTTCTCACAAATGAAACAGCTTGATCAATATATTTATGACTCAATCACCTGTTAAAATAAAATGTTTTAGAAAGACATTATGTTTTGTTTATATTGTATAGAGATCATGCTTTAATTTAGAAAACAGATGTAGACATCAAGAATAAAGGTATCTGTCTGGCATGTTCTATTGAGATATACATCTTCAAATATTCCCTTACATTTCGTTGCAGTTGTCTTTTAAATAGAAACTCCTTTTTCTGAAATGTTCTTTGTATAAAAGTATGTTTCATTACCTTACCTTAAATTATTACTCAGAAGGATTTTTCAAGTTCTAAATTATGTGGGGAAGAGAGGATGAAATGTTTGCTGATTTTGATTCTGTAACATTGTGTTTAGTTTTGGTTTGTTGTCAGTATTTGTTTTGGTTTGGGGTTTTTAAAATCTGTTTGTTTATTTTATTTTATTTTATTTTATTTTATTTTATTTTATGACCAGAACTGTCATAAGGGTTTCAGATAAAGGCAATGGCAGTGCTTAGAAATATATTTTGAATTTCACAAAAATGAATTACCTTACTCCTTTCTTATGTTTTACTCAAAATTTGTAATAATTTTGTGAAACAGATGTCCTTCTCTGCTCTAAAATAACTAAGGACAAGCATGTCACTGTCATTTTTCTGATGTTTTCTTGGAATTTTGAAGTTCACAAATGGGATCTTTTTTAGGTATATTCCTGTTAAGCAACTTAGAACTAGAAAGAACATGGAAACCTAGAGGAAATTTTTAATTAATTTACAGAATACCTTTATTCTTATTACTAAAATTTAAACATTTATCTTAAAATTATTTGACTACATTTGGTTATGGATTTGAAAATGTCACTTTAAACATTTGAGTCCCACTTCTCCTTCCCATCCTCCTTGCCCTTCTCATGAGAAGATCAGTGAAGATGGACTGCAATAAACAAAACTCTGTCAAAATGGACTAAGTCAGAACATACTGGTAGGATTCTTATTGCTAGTATTCTCACAGTAAATTCAAAAAGAAACTAAAATTAGAAAATATCCCTTAATCAGGTTCAGTGAATCTGAAAGAATAATTCACTTTCTAATAATATTCTTTTTTTCAATTCAGAACATGAGCTAAGGAACATTACCACTTAAGAAATTCTGGCAGGGATGGACAGAAGATATCTAAATTATAGAATCTGCCTGTTAAGCCAGACCCCAATGTGTCCGTGGAGACACAATAAAGAGGCTCTGACACCTGCCAGGTTCAGCAGAAAGAAGGAAATGACGTCGATTTATTGACACTATATTATTCTTATACACATTCCAATACTACAAGGGATTGGAGAGCATGTCACTTCCTTCTCCATTCCACTGGAGAAGAAAGGTGCCCATCCAAGTGGTCATATCACAAAAGGAATGAAAAACAGAAAATACCGTTAAGTAAACATCGGCTCTATTTACATAAAACGGTGTGAGAAAATATCTGACTCCAAAGTTAAAAACAGAAGGCTTAAAGAAAACAAGGCGACACCCCAATTCCAGGTCTTGGGTCTTGGCAAGGACAGTTACTTCAGGGTGGAGAGGGAAGCCAGAATTCTGAACACTGGATTTCTTAAAATATCTTACCCAGTTCTTGGAAAATGGAAGTGGAAGAGTAGAAAATCAGAACTCTGTTAATCTTGATAATCATAATCTATACTGTGGGTATGTAAAGCCAAGAGATTTGCAGCCAAGTAAATTTCTTGGTCCTGTGAAACCATGGGGCTCAATCAAGCTCTATCAGAAAGCAAACAAACCGACAAATTAGTCAAACAATTGTTTTAGGAAATCAGGCTGCTGAAGTTAACATATTGTGGTCTTCTCTGCATCACCAGTTCTTTATTTCTCAAGAATTAAAATTCAGGGATCATTTCACTTTCCTCCTGACTCCCAAAAGTGAGTGTCTCCTTGATATATCTGATTTCTGGTTCAGGAATGTCTGCCTCAAAATTTTCAGAGCTCACCTGCAACTTTATTTAAAGCTCCTGATCAATAGAAAAGTAGTTTTAGATGTTTGACTAAGATAGGAACCTTAGCAGTTTTGAGCTGATGCTTTGTTCAAGTATGATAATAAAATTTGAGGTCATTAACAGAGCTGTATAGTCTGCCTAAAATTCATGGATATTATACATAACTGACATTCTCTCTGCCTGCACAAGAACCCTAAAGAGTGTATCTCCTGCTCTGATGTTTACTCTTCAATCCATAGGATCTCTTTTATCACTTAAAACAGTGTAAGCACCTCCTTGAAATGAACCATTCTATGAGGCAGAGAAATATAAAGCAATTTTTTTTTTTTTTGTGGTGTGTGAAAGTTAAAGCTTATGTCTTCATAAAAACCATTTTAATACATTTTCAGTGAGCTGCGTCAACCATTTTATCTGGTA
>VYXC01008625.1:80176-115125 GCA_013397175.1 Platysteira castanea
TATATGTGTGTGTAAGTATAGTGGAAAATATATTTGTTAATGCCACTGCCAAATTCAAGATGGGAAGATAGTTATAATCAGATCAGTTTCAGGATTTGAAGACAAGATAGACTTCTACAATTTCCTAGTCCAAATGAACACTTCTGAAAGTCAGAGTGAGGTTAATAATGTGATAGAGTGAGATATTCCAGCATATTTTTGGAGCCTGCTGATCACATATTTTACAGGATATGATTTTGATATTAGGTTTTGTTGCTAAATTTCTTTGTGATTTTGATCAGATTATTTAATCCTGAACACTTTCTGGGGTAATAATACTTCCCTCTTTACTAGGAAAATGTAAATAAACTAGAGAGTGGAGAAACTGGGACAAGAAGGATAGTGTAAATAACTTTAAGGAAACTGATGCTGCTTTTATCTAAATATGACAAAAAACCTCATTCTAATATTTCTGAAATGTCATCTTGTTGAGGAAAAAAACCAATTCAAATCATTCCTGATGTCAGTGGAGGTATACCTACACTTTCATCACATTTGACTTTTCTTCCCTTTTTTGGTGTTAATTTCCTATTTGACAGAAGGAGCTCTCAATACAGCTGCATGAGGTCTACTAACACGTATGTTTCTATAAAGAGATACATGTTTAATATATACCCTTTTAGTAGCATTTTTCAATGCTTTTGTTTGTGTTCAAAACAATGACCTAGATCATCATAATGAGAGATCACACACAGTGTACAAAGAAACTAAAATTAAAAAATTCTTGAATTTTCACACTGGATTTATTATTTGAATTAATCTCAGTCTCAAAAGAGTGGTATTTTTTTTTTTTTTTTACTTTTGTGTTTATTGTGATCAGGAAACTACAAGCCAATTAAATGATTGATTTACTACCCAAATCACCTTGTTTAAATTATATTATCATGGAATTAGTAGACTCAGTGAGAGATAATGTCCCCCTCTAGTCTACTCTCATGAGACTCCACCTGGAGCACTGCATCCAGCTCTGGGGTCCTCAGCAAAGGAAAGACATGAACCAGGGAGACCAGGGGAGGGCTAAAAGATCATCACAGGGCTGGAGCACCTCTCCTATGCAGACAGGCTGAGAGAGTTGTGGTTGCCCAGCCTGGAGAAGAGAAGGCTTCGGGGAGACCTCACTGTGGCCTTTGAGTACCTTGAGAGGGCGTATAAAAAGGAAGGAGAGGGACTTTTTACACAGGGAGGTAGCGACAGGACGAGAGGCAATGTTTACAAACTGAAAGTGGGAAGGTTTAGATTAGAAGTTAAGAAGAAATTCTTTACTGTGTGGGTGGTGATGCACTGAAGCAGGTTTCCCAGAGAGGTTGTAGATTCCCCATCCCTGGAAGTGTCCAAGGCCAGGCTGAAGGGGATCCTGAGCAATCTGATCTAGTAAATGTTACCCTTGCTCATGGCTGAGGGGTTGAGCTAGATGATCTCTAAGGTTCGTTCCAAACCTCATCATTCTATGAGCCTATAATTCTATGATATGTTGGTTTTTGTTTTCTCTTTTAGAGTACAGTCAGGGTTGGAAATACTTTTGGCAGTGTCAATTAGTAGGCCAACATGATCATTTCGTCAGAGTGGTATCAAACTTCCAAACAAGTTCTCACAACTGAAAAAGTAAGGTTTTAGGAAACTAATTACACAAAGAAAGGCTCAGATGACTCATTGGAAACAGAGATTCATAGAATCCTACAAGTATACACATAAATTACTAGGGCATTCATATTGTTCAGACATAAAAAGGACAAAATCTGCACTTGATATAAAATTATTCAGGGTAGGCAACAGTAAAACAAAACACAATGAAATATGGAAAGGTGTCATGATTTTGAATGCCCATGTAACAAAATGAAAGATTAAATTTAATGCTGACAAGATAAAAATAATACTGAAAAACATATCCCTAAGTTACAATAAAGATTTCAAATTTAATTATTTTCACTTGGTTTTCATATTAATGACTAAGATATACTAAATAAACCAAATTCTCAGCTTGAAAAAGAGCTAAATACTGTGAGTTATGGCATATGTTCATAAAACTTTGAATACAGAGAAAATTAATGTGGAAGTTGGACTCGATCTGACAGTTGTATTCCATGTTCTTAAAGGTCTTTTCCAAGCTAAATTAGCTGATGATTCATGATTTATTATTTCTTGTAGCATAAAAAATTCTGATACAGTTACCAGATATCTTGTTTGAAATAAATAAAAGGATGCATATTTGACACAGTATACTTGAATTACAGGACTCTTTTCCACCAGTTACTGTAGAGCTCAATAGAATTAATGAGTTAAAGAAATGACAGGATAAATTAGTGAAGAAAGCATCCATCAGTACTTAATAAGTACAAGGGTCTGGGTGAAATTTCCAGATACAGAACTCCATTACCTGCAAATTCTTGGAAAAATCTAAGGTGCACTAATTTTATTTTTTTTTTCTTTTTTTTAGTTTATTTGTTAGAATAATTCCTTAGCGCAAATGACAGGGTTCAATTGTCTGGCCAGCCCTTTGAACTGACCCACGTTATCTCTTTTTATAATCTTATGTATAATACAATACATAATGTCCTTAAGAAATATTTGCTTAGTATTCGTATAGTTTTCTTACAATACTGACCCTTTTAATAAAAATTGTTTCTACATGTTTTATAACCTTGCATATGCATCATAAGTCTGAATAAATGGAAACATTGTCTTACCTTGTTAGTGCAGTTAATTGAATAAATACTGTGAATAATGTCTGTTTTTCCACCTACCCAGTCATTCTTGAAACAGTAATGAATGTCTTTTTCTTTCACATAGGTCAGTTCAAACAGAACTCCAAGTAAATGAATTCATCTTTTAAACATCTCTATCATTACTTGCTACTCTGCTGTTCCTCAGTCGCTAATACGATTGGTTTTGTTCTGTTGAATGATTTCACACAGGCTTTTTGCACTTCCACGTGGCAGCAGCCAGAGCCTTTACTGCAAAGTTAACTCTTTCCCACGGAGTATGCCATGCCCAGGAGGACTACAAGAAACACCAGGGAGGCCACTTCAGAGCTGGGGTATCCAGACACCTGTAGCCAGCTCTGCTATGCATTGTCTTCTAAGATCAGTTTATTGAAGAGAGGAAACAGAAGTACAGTTTAATAAATGCTGTTACATTTTGTATATTGACCTGCAGTGTTTCAGCCAGGTTTGGAACCCTTTGCCCCATACAATATATGACATTTGGCCTCAGCTAGGGCCCTGAATGCATCCATGACCCTCAAGGGTTTGGCTGCAGGGGCTGAAGGCTGGCTCTGGCACAGGGCAGCTGGGCAACCTGGGATCCTTCTGCAGTAGTGAGAAAGAGACAAGAGAAGCTTTATTTCTTTCACCTCTGTGCTCAGAAGATGCTTTCAAGGCTCTCGGTCCTTGCCTGTGATGGGTTTCCCTTAAATACTTATAAAAGCTATACAAATCAGCACTTTCCTACAATAAAAATAGCTACCACAAAAGTAACTCTGAAAGAATCCATAAACTTAGTGACTTTTTTTCCGCAGGTATTTTTTGTGCTTTCTGTATTGTGTGGGATTACCCCCACTTGCCTTCATGTAGGGCAGAAGAAACAGTAGCAAAAATAAATATCAGTAAAATCTAGACCAGAGAGATGTAAGAATCTTTAGTGTATATCCTCCATATTCTGTACACACTGGCAAATATTATTTCAATTTCTTATTTTTATTATCTTTAATATGCATGGTAATTTTCCTGACTGTGAACTTGCACAGCATGATTTCTTTCTTTTACATGTGAATCATGCTCTCCCAAAATCATCTGTTGCCTATAACAGAGATTACTTGAGACATAATTTCAAGCAGTGTATTGTGACCATAATTCTTCATCTATTCAAACATAGTAATTCTACTGTCTGAGAACTGTGATATTGCCATGACCTTTCTATCATCTGCTCTTTGTTTCCCAGTCACTGATGACTTCCATGCTGTTTGGTACATTTGGTATATTTAGACTTCATTATTTTACTTGATAGCTCTACTTCATTGCACACCCTTTTCCCTATATTGAATGGACAGTTTATGTAATTCTGGTTTCATATGCAGCACAGAATTGTTTGCTACAGGCTAACTACAGTGTCTATGTATTTGAGAAGATAATTAGAAAAAGCTCCTCTCTTCCCCACAAAACAAAACACATGCTGATTAATGAGGGAGGAAATACTCTGGTAATACTTCCAAATATATTTACTGTTCACATGCAGAGTAAAGCTGAAGGTCCATGCAGTATCACATACCTCCTTATGTTCATGTCAGTCTATGGCAACTATTACATAAATGAGTGATCAACAACGTATGTAAGGTTCAAATTTCTTTTGAAAAATTTAAATAAACACTGTATGAAGTGTTTCAGATAAATTAGAAGGGTAGAGTAGAAGTAAAAAAAAAACCCAAACAAAAAAAAAAAACAAAAACCCCAAAACAACAACAAGTCTTGTAAATAAAATATTCTAATAATTAGGCATAATTATAATACTAATATTTCATTCCCTTTCACAAAGGGTAGACTATTGTGTATCACTGAAGTTCATGCTCACAACTCAGGATGCACAGTATATTATCTTGAACATCTCAAAGAATGATTGAAATCCATCTATTTATTTGCCATACATTCTTAATGGTCTTGAATTAGGAATGTTTATTCACTCCCAACTTCTCATTGTTCGTTTATTTAAATGAAGAAGCTGACACCAACCACTAATTCCTGAGATGATACTTTTTTGGAGAGAGAAAAGAACAATGAAAGCCTGAGTCCTTGATATCTATCAGACTGGAATTTAATGGGCTCAAAACCTATAACTAGCCAGGTCTGGGCTTCACAGCTGAATGGTTCAATCAGTAGCTTTTTATAGTGCACTGTGGTAATTACCTCTTACATGAACTATCTGTTCTTGAAAGAATGACATTTTAATCAGCTCTACAGAGATCTTGACATTTGAGCTGCTTTTTATTGTTTGGAGTTATTTTGTTGGGGATTTTTTGTTTGTTTGTTTTGGTTTGGTTTTTTGTTTTGGTTTGTTTTGGTTTGGGTTTTTTGGGTTTGGGTTTTTTTTTTTTTTTGGAGTTTTTTGGTTTGGTTTGGTTTGGGTTTTTTTTTTTGTTGTTGCTTTTGTTGCTGTTGTTGTTGTTGTTTGTGGGTTTTGGGGATTTCTTTTGAATCTGCAGGTTTTTAATTTCCTTTTTAATTTATTGGTATTAAAGGAAAGATGTTTGGACAAGGATACTTGCTCAGTACTACAGCCCTAGTTGATATTATAGAGCAGAAGTATGCCTCTTAAGAGGATTTAATATAGAAAACATAGTGTAGAGTCTTTATACATTGAAATCTATCATTCAGACATTTTGGTAATTTTTACATGGAATCTTCATGTACTTCTGTCCTTGTAAAAATGGTGATGCACTACATAGGCTGTTGTACATAAGGATTTAAATGAATTTTTTCTGCATTCAGTAGCTACTTCGTTGATGGCAGTAATGTCAGGCAAGACATTTGTTTCACTCAGGTTTAAATTAGAAGTCAGACAGAACTGATAAAATTACTCTAGTATAAGCTATAGAAAGGTGAGAACCCCTGAGAAGTGAGTAGAAGGATCATCTACCAGTGTGAGTAAAAATAAGGGACACAGTGAAGTTTTTGGAGCAAATTTACAAACTAGCATAAAATGTTTCTTGTCGCTTCATTACACCTAAGCTAGAAAGTTCCTGTCACTCAGTCAACAGTCTGGATCCTTATAAGGACAAAAAACAAGATATGACAAGGTGTAGGTAAAAGACAGCACATACTGAACAGACATAGGGAGTCGCACCGATTCCAAATCCAGACATCTATATTTCTACCAGGTGCATAGGAAACCAGAGTCATGTAGACAAGGTAACCTGTTTTTTAAAATCAGTTTTGTGCCTTTCAGCCATTCGACTTAAATTCTATTCCCATTTTTATTTATGCTTCTTCAAAATAAGCATGAGAATGCCTAAATGAATTAAAGAAATTTCTTCTGAGGAATGGCATATTTACTGCAGTTAATTTTTTTTATGCTACTAAAAGAGTAACATAATCCAAATATAAAATCTGGATGCTATAAACACCCAAATTTTATAACACTTATGGGCCAGTGAAAAGATGTTTCTAAATTTTCAAAATCACATAGAACTGCTTGTAGGCAGGGATAAGTAACTGACATTAATATTAGAAAAAAACCCCTAAAACACATCACAGCCATTTTCTGTGGTGAAAAGATGAGTAGCATCAAATACATCAAAAAAGGAATATTCTGTCACACTGGTTGTGTAAATGAAAGTGTAATTCACAGAAATTTGTAGATTGCTTACTGAAAGAGTAAAAGCTAGTAAAATATTGCATCAGTCCGTGTAACAGACACTGGACAGAGGATTGGCCATGTTGCGTTCTGATTTTCCAGAGTTGATATATCCTAAACAGTTTTATTAGAGCAGGATTTTAATAGAATCATAAACTCATAAATAGACTTTTTTTAAAGAAAAAGAGGGTTTAAAGTTGTATTCAACACCCTTTCAAGTAGATATCATTGACTAAGGAATTCATACTTCATGCTTTTTAAATTTCTTTTCCTCCAAAATAATGTTCAGTTCTGACTTGATTTAGCTTTTCATACATATGACAATGATTTATTTCCCACTGATAGCTAGTGATCACAATCAAAAGCATAAATTAATGTGTAAATATATATTGGAGTGTGTGTTTTCAGGAAAGTTACCCATTTCTCCACACTGAGTTGGGGCTTGTGATTGGTTTGATAAAAGCTATTTGACATAAGGGTTTTGTGTTATTATATTTACATTATTTTATTACTTGCAGAAGTATTTTTTACAAATACTAACTGCATTTAGCTATCATAAGCTTTCAGAGGTTTTGTCTAATGGTGGAAGGTGTGTTAATTTGCTAGTCTATAAATAAACGAAACCTGAAAGATACTGTAGTCTAGTAAACACAGAAGTATAAAGAGAGCTGAATTATTAAACTGCTTGTTCAAAAGACACCCTTTTCTTTAGGAAGCATAAATAAAGAACATTATTTTCTAAATCTTTGTTTATAAAGAAAATGACTTTTAAAACTCTTTGGGTTAATAAGAGACACAAGAACTAATCAATAGAGATTTCCAACTTTTCTTTGTCACATTAATTACAGGAGTAAGAATATACTACTTTTCTTTGGTAAAAAACTGATTGATATAATTTTAGGTAGAAACATGAAGATACAAAATTAGAGAAAAAACAAAGCAGACCAAAACTAGGGCAAGCTGAGCATTTTAAAAGCAAGCCTAAGCTTTTCTGAGCTCTCTATCTGATCAAATGTTTCTTATAGTCTTATAGTGTCAGCATTTTACAAGAAATTCCAGATAAATCCAATACTCAAACTAGCTCATATTAATCACTGCTTAAGCAAAATTGAAAATGTTAGTATTTTGTTTCAGAAAATGTGTATGAATTATTCAGATACAGTTTTGTCCTTCTTAAAGGCTAATAGTTTAACTTTATTTCATACTCATGCTCACAACTGTGTTAAATGGCAGCTTCTCTTAAGACAAAAATGCAAAATATTTCTGTACTATTATTGCAGTTAACTTATACAACAAAAGTTGTAAATCCACAAGCAATACCAGTAGATATCACTCATCTGTTCTGCAAATGTTATAGAAAATTGACTTTTTTTCACTAATTATAGTAAGAAAAAGACTTTATTATACAACACCTTTTCTGAAAGAACTGCATGACCACCCATGCCAGTGGTCGTGCTTGAAGCTACCAAAACAATTACTGTGCAAATTTTTCCAGTTTACAAAGTAGAAGTCCAAACCTTGCTGTTGTTAATTCTACATCCTGCATAAAGAAAAAACATCTCAAACTTTTAGGAATTTAAAACTAATTTCTGGCTTTTATTTTAATGAAGAAAAGTATCCATGAAATTAGTTGCATTATACATGTACACACATACACATAAGCATACAGAGAAATATAAACATATATATGTCTCTCCAATAATGGAATCTACTTTAACGAGAGACAGCTTCAATAAAGAAATTTGATAAGTTGTTAAGTTTTAGTTCCAAAATGGAAATAAAAACTTTTGTCTCTTTATTGCTTGATTAGTCACAGGTCTTTGGGTTACCTCTTTCCTAATGAAGGTAAGCTTCAGTTTAAGTGATATATAACCCATGTTAAAGCCAAGATCAAAGAATCAAGTGGAGACATTTTTAATGTCTAATGAGGGCTTTGTCAGATTCCTTCTTCAAACTTTCCAGCAAGAAAGGCAGAAAGAAGGACCAGTCAAGTACACCAAGAGAATCACTAAGTTTCATCAGAAATGCTTTCAAAATTGACCAAATGCTTCTGTCCACATTGTATAACTAATTCAGTCTTTAGTTCAGTGATTGAAATTGTTGTTCTAAATAGGGCCTTCCTCATCTGAAGCCATCGTCTTCAAAGAGTGAGGGAGATAAAGAGAATTGCTGCAAAGAGGAACATGACCATACAAAGCACTCTTCAGGGCATGTAATAAAATATTTAAATAAACAAAAGCCCCTAAATCCCCATCCTAGTGCTATGATTGGATTTTAGATGTTTTATCCACCAAGCTGTCTGTGATTTAAAGTGATAACAAGGTGTGGAGATGCAGAATTGGGTACTTGAGGACCTTTGTCAGTGCCTAGAAAAACAGATGATAACCTTCTGTTCTCCATGTCCATATTTTGTGTTGCTAATTCTGCTGTCATTTTTGTTTGCCTATTGCACATTTCATACACCTGTGGGGTTGCATAAATAATGATTAGGATATCAAATGTATTGATTTTGTCAGAGTGGCAGTCATTTTTTATTTTACTGCTTGAATTGCCATTAGCATCTAATGTCCTCCGTAGTTAGTGAGGAACCTAATAATGGTAAAGATAACGGTAGCTGCTGACTGTGTATCATCAAACACTGGAGCAAGCTGCCCAGGGAAGGAGTGGAATCATCATCCCTGCATGTGTTTAACAAATGTGTGGAAGTGGCATCCAGGGACATGGTTTAGCAGTGAACATGTGGCAGTGCTAGGTTACTGGTTGGACTTGATCTTAGAGGTCTTCTCCAACCAAGTCACATGGCTCAAGTTATATTGTTCTGAAAGCTTTCTTTCAAGGAAGCAGTAAGCTTTCAAAACAAAAAGCATGATGTGGAGCCTATAAAAGATTTCACTAGATCCCACTTTTTATGCATTGCTGAAGTGCATTTTTCCAGTACATGTTTTGGAAGATTTTCTTCTTTTTTTTTTGCTTAGAATTCAAATACTCTCCTTTGGGAGAATAAAATATTTATTTGTTTATTTATTTATTTATTTATTTTATTTATTTATGTGTTTACGGTATTACCTGGTATGCAGTGATACAATACCTCAGAGTGGTTCAAAGATGCATCAAGAGAGTTTTAGTCTTTGCATTAACAAACTTTCCTTTACAAAGGGGGCCAAACACTGGAACAGATTTCCTGCAAGCATGGTCAATGACCCAAACCTATCAGTGGTTTAGAGCCATTTGGATAATGATTTTAATTATATGCTTCTACTTTTTATCAGCCCAGAACTGGTCAGATAGTTGGATCATTGTAGGTCTCTCTCGACTGAAATATTCCATTCCATTAAATCACATTTGGGTTTAATATTTATTTATTTTACAAAATCACTCTTGATATTCTTATTTATATATTTTAGATTGTAATTATCTCCTGGTGTGGGTGGACATGGTATTTAATTGAATCTGGAAGTGTGAAACTATTCATTAAAAAGTACAGTGAATTATGATTAATTGCTCTGTTCCAATACACTAGAAACTGTTTCTGTGCAAGTACCTCTTCCTGCACATGTAAGGAACAAAATGTTCTGTTGTTATTTTATAACCCCAGTATAATTGCAGAGTGGGAGAAAAATATGCCATTTATGGTAATTTGATGCTAGAGGTTGTGGTAGGTTAATGCACCTTGATTAAAGCAATGAAAGATATTCACAGAAAAATAAGGAAGGATCCTCCTCCTGAAAATATGTCACAAGATTTACAAAACATTTATTCTGATTTGCAACATTAGAAGAACCACTTTATATTTATTAACAGCTTATTGTGGTTTCCACACTGTTCTTTTTGTATGAAATATTATTTTACATAGTAAATACATTCGTGTGGCTCACACATATATACAGATTAGCACAAATGCAAGAACGAAAATTTGTTCCTCATATTAGAATAAAACACACATCAGTCTCCTTTCCTATATCCTGGAATGATATGGTCCAAGTAGAAACATTCAATTACTGAAGTCTACTGTAAAATCTCTATTTATTTCATTCTGGCAAAAGATTACTTTCACTTTATGTATTCTTTATTTTGCCATTTCTCTTGATGTAGTCTTCTATAAAATTTCTATATTTTTTTCCTCACCTATTTTATCCTGTTTTAGTTACTTTTCCCTTCTTCCTTCTGCTTCTATCTGACACTAATTTTTATATTAATCTAGCCATTGAATCCAGATTATTAAGGGTAGCTTGAAATCTAGTAAGAAAATGCCCAATAACTTTTTAAGACATTAGCAGAAATACGAAGAAGAGCTTAGAAAAACCTTGCTCTCCAATGTCATTTGCCACTGTGGTGCCTTTAAAGATGTCCTGCTCTCCAAACAAATTGCCCTCATGAAATTTCAGTGCAACTGTCCCAGCTACTGATAAGATTCAAGATCTGTATACAGCACAGTGTCTTTCCCACTGTGTACACCTCCAGGAGAAAACAATCTGAGAATGCTGCAGCCTGTATGTTTGGAGCCAGAGACAGGAGTGCTGTGCTGGCCTGAAGGAGACAGCATGGAGAAATGTGATAACAATAATGACTAAATTTTATAGTAGTCAAGTGGCTACTGGGACTGTTCTGTGGCACTGGTACCTGGGATTCCAATCATCTCAAAAAGAGTGACCAGTGTAAATTACCCACTGGAATGGTCTTTAGCTCATGGTATCTCCAGAGCCATACCTGAAAACCGACCGGATGCACATCAGTTTTTTCAGGACAAAGTGATGTTTGGGACCATGCTAACAATAAAACAGTAAAAATGCTTTCTATGTCAATTAACTGCCAGTGTTTATCATAAAACTATATTAAATTAATTTAAATTAATAAAGGCTGTTGCTGCAGTAGTGAATCAAAGTAGGAGATGCCAAATTGTGGTGGGCTTGTTGGGGATTTCAAACAAAAGAAGAAAACAGTTTTCAGAATGAGTTATGTTCTTATTTATAAACTATTGTGAAATTCACTAAAATCTCTGAATCAGAAGTTACTGGAAATGGGATCTTCATCCTGTAGCCTAAAATTTTTGAGGTTTGTTTTTTTATTTTCTCTGATATGCTGAGAAGAAATGCATTTCTGGTTCTTCTCCCAGCTTTTATTAAACTAACAAGATTAACTAGATCTTGAATAAAAAATAAATTACATATATCTCTGAAAATAACTCCATCATAGAGCATATAGTACAATAATGTAAAAACGCAGAATGCAGATCAGCCTGCAGTGGAGTTTAATCAGAAAAAGAATGATTCATATTGTATAAATAAGCATATTTTTTTTGCAGTGGACTCATGCAGCTGTTGTGCATATCATTAATCTGACAATCTTTTTCTAATGGCAATGGTTCTACAGACATGTGTTTTGTATTAAGCATTCAATACAGAATTAATTAGATCATTATATTTTGGTTACATGGTTGTGCATTATTTATCCATCTCTTAATACTGTAACTGAAACTTTTCTACTTCCACTTTGACTTTATTGTACACAATTTTACAAAATATTTCTTTTATACAGCCTTTATATCATCCAGATTTATAAAACAATTTTATTTATATTCATTTATCTCACTGAAAGTCAGTGCCTGCTGTAGTATTTCTTGAACAAATTCTAACATAGGGGGAAATATATTGAAAATGTGCATGTATTGGTACATACTTAAATAAAATACAAGCATAAAATATTATTATAATGAAATTAATTCTTAAATCATATATCAGCTCTCATGTAAAAACAAATATTTTTCATGAAACAATATATTCCTGCAAGTGCAGGAAATTCAGTATTAATTTTACTCATAGGGGAAGTAAAGACAGGGGAGCTAAGCAAAGCAATCAGCCTACCTAATTCTACTTCATTGTAGTAGGTCTGTGTTTATTGGTAAGGCACTTTAATGCTTGTGAATACAGGGTTTGTCCCCACTCTTCCTTCCATTTTTGGACAGTGGCTGTTGTCTTGTGATCCTGTGCCATCTCCCAGAGAGAAATTCAAATTATAGGCAGATAGAATAATTCCCTTAAGAAACCTATTTCAATAAAAGGAGCATATAAACCGATTGCATAAATTTAGATGGGATTATCCAAGTGGCATCATATATGACATACAACGAGGGATAAGGTCATTGATCCTTTTAAAAACAGTGACATTTGAGACAGATAATTAAATTTTGAGTGGTTTTGACCTAATCTTACTTATATCTTAACCGTTATAATAAATAAAACCATTGCTTGCAGGTAAGCTGTAAAGGAATGATCATTAATTGTCTGGTATAGCAATGGATTTTTATTATTGTTGGAAGGCTAACATTAGTCTTTGTAATTATAAACATCAGATGTCATTATCAATACTTACAGCCATGATAAGCTTTTTGTCCCCAGCTGTGGTTTTTATATAGCATACAAGTTAATCTTATCTGTATTGTGCTTTCAGTGTTCACAGTGTTCTTCCATGTAGATTGACACAAAAATACTAAAAACAGTGATAAAACTATGTGTTCAAATTAATTATATAGTTTAAAATATTTTTATTAGAGATGTTACTTAATGTCCAAAACTCAAAAGAAAAAAGTAATCTACGTATTTCTTCTGATTTCCTTCTTACTCTTCTCTTCTTCTTTCAATTATTCCTTTATCATGTTTTTTTCCTTCTCCATCACCTTTCCTCTACAGTTGATGATCTGCTAAAATTTAGTGTTACCTATCAAAACAGATATTTGGCTCCAAAAATACATCTAAACTACTGTATAAAGAAGAATAGGGGTGTGCACAACTAAGAACATTTAACAGCTTGGATTATCTGAAATACTTCATTTTTAGATCAATTCCAAATTCACTCACCTCCTTTTTGGTCTGCTGAAAAATAGCACTATCTTCAAAATAAATTTGTAGGGATGGGAATAGTCTTTAGAGATGCGGATCTGAGACAATCACTTTTACTCATCTTGGACACAAACCATTGATCTTTTTTCACTTTTACATGTGTGCACAACCAGCGATATAACTGCAGCTTGCATCATGATCACTCATATTTTTCTAGTTGATAGTGTCTGTTACCCAGCTATTGCCCATATTAAGCTGTAGTTACATCTTGTAGGTGTCGGTGACAGACATACTACCTAGTAACCACCAACCCATTTGAAATATTTGACAGGGAAGTTTTCCAAAGGAAGCAAAGAAGAAAATCTCTTGGTCCTTCTCAGGAGAACAGGATTGGAACCTCAGCAAAGGCCCCCCATTTCTGTCTCCTGAGTGACACAGAAAACTCTACTTTTTGCTTTGTCAAACAAAACAAGGGAACTGATTTGCAGCAGTCTTGTTAGAAGAATGCAAGATAATGCCATAGCAGAAAATTAGTAGTTGCTAAATAATTCTCTGCCAAAATCAAGGCTTCAAGGAGGTGTTTTTCAGGAGACTTCTGCATCCTCCCTTGGAAAGCCAGCAAGGATTCTGTGAAACAGAGAGGAATAGCAAATAGTGTCATTCAGGAGTCATACGGTGACTGGTACTGTTCCATACCTTCATTAATGACATAGAATGGGATTCAGTGAACCCTCAGAAAATCTGCAGACAACACCAAGCTGAATGGTGCAGTTAATATGTTAGATGGAAGGGATGCCATCCAGAAGGACATTGTCCTACCTACATTTCTAGATTTTAGTAAAAATTTTGACATTGCTTCTCACAGCATTCTCCTGGAGAAAGTGGCTGCTCACAGCTTGGGCAAGTGTACTCTTCACTGGGTGAAAAACTGGCTAGATGGCTGAACTCAAGATATGGTGGTGAATAAAGTTACATTCAGTTGGCAGTCTGTTCCAAGTGGCAACCTCCAGGGCTCACTACTGTGGCTAGTGATGTTTAATAACTTTATCAAGGGCCTGGAAGTGGGGATCAAGTGCACCCTCAGTCAGCTTGCAGATGACACACCAAGCTGAGTGGGAGTGCTGATCTGCTGGAGGGTAGGAAGGCTCTGCAGAGGGGTCTGAACAGGCTGAATCAGTGGGAAAAGGCCAGTGGGAAGAGGTTCAGCAAGGCTAGGTGCCAGGTCCTACACTTGGGTCACAACAACCCCATGCAGTGTTACAGGCTGAGGGAAGACTTGCTGGGAAATTGCACAGTGGAAAAGGAGCTGGGAGTGTTGATCAGCAGCTGTTTGAACAGGAGTGTGCCCAGGGGCTCAAGAAGGCCAATGGCACCCTGGCCTCTATCAGCAATAGCGTGGCCAGCAGGACCAGGGCAGTGACTGTCCCCCTGTATTCAGCACTGGTGAGGCCACACCTCAAATCCTGTGTCTGGTTCTGGGCCCCTCACTTCAAGAAAGACACTGAGGTGCTGACACATGTTCAAAGAAGGGCAAAGGAGCTGGTGAAGGGTGTAAAGACTAAATCCTGTTAGGAGTGGCTGGGGCAGCTCAGGTTGTTCATCCTGGAGGAGAGGAGGCTGAGAGGAGACTTTATTGCTGTCTACAAGTACTTGAAGTTGCCAAGTGACAAGTGATAGGACAAAAGGAAATGGCCTAAAGCTTTGCCAGGGCAAGTCTAGTTCGTATATTAGAAAAATTTTCTTCCCAGAAAGGCTATAAAGCATTGGAACAGGCTGCCCAGGTTGAGTCATCATGCCTGGAGGCATTTAAAACATCTGTAGATGTGATGCTTAGGGACGTGGTTTAATGGTAAACCTGGAGTGCTGGGCTAAAGATTGGACTTAATTTTCTTAAATTTTTTCAAACCTAAGTGATTGAATGATTCCATGACAGGCTTGAGGACTGGGTCCAGTCTGTATGAGGCTCATAATCTTTAACAAGGTCAAATAAAAAATAGTGTCAGAGGACTTAAACTGCCTGCCTGCTCTTTAAAAGTTCCTTCTAACCCAAACCATTCTATGATTCAGTAATAACTGCTTGTTTTTTCCCTGTTCCGTGCTTCCTTCTCTTTTTTAGTATTTCTTATTTCTGTCAACTTTTATAGCTTTTATTTCATGTTCCCCTTCCATCCTAATTTACCCAGTTTCTACCCTTGTGTCAAGCATTTATTTACTTATGCTTTCGTCGCTTCCTCCTGAACATTCTCCTTTTACTAAGCACTTTACTGCAATCGATGTAAATAGACTGAACAGTGAAGAATACTGTTCCAAAACAGATCCTTCGCTTTCATGTGAATGTGCAGTTTTTGCTTTGTCAGAAATGGGAGACAAACAAAATTGCCTTCAAACAGCTCTTTTTCAAAGATGTCTCAGTAGGCTTGTTCAGTTTTGTAGTTCATTCATCTCTCCGTCAGTGATTGCACACTGCTGGAATTTCTTTACATTTTTACTGTGTGCTTTTTTATCACATAGAATAACCTCAGCCTGAGCATATTCAATATCTATCCTTCCTCTAACTTAAGCAATTTGAAATCTTTCTGATATATCTCTCACTTTAATATTCCCTTAAAAAATATGACAGGGAGATTTTATGCCTTAGATACTCACAGCTTTCAAAATGTCTTACTCCAAGACATAGAACAGGAAAAAAAAAAAAAAAAGAAAAAAAGGAAAAAAGAAAAAACCACATGACAAATCCCTAAACCCAACCTTTTATTTCATGCGCTCTGTCTGTCATTCTGAGTGCTTTTAAAACAAACATCCAGCCAAAGTCTAATGACATAGACATAATTGAATTTTGAAAAAAATTCTAGTCCATACCTAAATGGTTATACAACTGGGTAAAAAAACCTCAACAAAATCAAAAAAACCCCAACTTCTATCAAAGAATAGCTCTGCATACTCAAATGTACATATTGTTTCCAGACCATATAATTTGTAGTTTATTTCTCAAGAAAATTCAACTAAATAGTTTCAGTTGAAATTGTTCCATATGCTTCTGTATCTTGAATATTTAAAAATCATCTGTGCCTTTTATGTTGCCGAGTTCTAAATATTTTTCAAAGTCATAAAATGCTGAAAGAATGAGGTACTATCCTTCACAGGAAAATGAGGGAAACAACAAATAAATAAAGGAAAAAGATTTGGTTTTTGTCTGCTGTAAATAAGCATAATTTTATGGAGTTCAAAGGGACATCTTTTATTGTGGAGATTCTAGACTTTGACCACTAGGGGAGAGATTGGTGTAATCTGCAGCAAATGATGACAAAACAATTGTCTTGGAATGTGGGAGAGAAAACCCTGTCCCTGGAAACCTTCAAGATCAGCTTGGGCAGATATCTGAGCAACCTGATCTAGGTGAACATGTCCCTTCTTGTTGCAAGAAGGTTGCACTAGATGACATTAAAAGGTCCCTTCCTGCTGAAACTGCTCTATGATTCTATGATTGAATTTAAAACTAATACGAGATGAGGTTTGAATGCTCCGTACAATTTTTCTCAGAAAGTAAAATTGTATTTAGCCTCACCTTGAATATTGTGAAAGTTTTTTGTTGTTCTCTTAAAATTATTTCTCCTCGCTCAGAATTTGCATTTTTTCCAGTGTGTAAAGCCTGTCACATAGGTTTGATCTATGAAATGCTGGAATCAATGAAAAAAACCTCAGTTCTCTTCACTAAAATGATTAAACCCTAAGGTAAGTTTTTCCTTATACATATACAGAGCAGTTTGCCAGGTTTCTAGTTGTTGAGGTTTCTGTTCTGAATTCCTGCCAGTTATTAACATCTTTTGTTAATGGGACATCTATGAGTAAGCATATCTTGGTAAGCAGGCTCTACCTGAAGATGAGATGGGAGGGAAGCACTGGTTTATTACTGGCAGCTCCTCTTTTATCTTTACATCTAAATCAATGAAGTTATTTCTGTGTAACTTCTCTGGCAACATAACTTTTAAACTATTGCCTGAATTGGTATTTCTACAACTCTACTTTCTCTGGAATCACCAAAATCATGCGAAGTACCTGTTAATGCGCTTTCAATTACGAATGAGAATAATACCATTACACGAGCACACTTAAGTACTCACCTACATTTTGAAAGGGTAAAGCCTAAGTGATTTGTGATGTTTTCCTGAATTGTATCTATCCTCGGTGCCAGATTTTATTTGGAATTATAATTTGTGTTTATGGTTTAACATTTGTTGTTTATATTCTAGCTATTATTCTCATTTTTCAACCTTCTTTTTTCATTTTTTCTCAAGCTCCCAGTTATGTTTCACATGCAAATTCCATCAACACAGTGTATCTGCTCTTTCAGGCTATTAATGAGAAACATTAGTACAAAATGAGAAACAGTTCAAGTGACAAAATCATGGCTGACCCACTGCAGATAGAAAAGTAAATTTACAGTGAAATATGCAGATATCACATAATGACAATACACATTTGCAACTGTCTTATTTAACATGTAGAGCAGATACTGTCATTACATATCAACTGTTAGCTACTTCTTGGGGTTCTTTTTTTCTTATATTACTGTCCTACTTCGGCCTCTGAAGTCTAAATTATACAAGACTTCAGACATTTTCCATATATATTAAAAATAAGTAAAATAAGTTAGATAAAATGATATTAAAATATTTAATGATTCTTAAATATATCAGGGTGACATATTTGTTTTATAAAATATTTTTTTACCTGTTATATGGAATGTATTTTTTACAATACATCGAATACATCAAAGGACACAAAGACTGTTCTATGTTCCCCAGAAGGGCTGTGAAATAAAATGTAGAATTTATTTATTTGTGCTGTTTCTTGAAGTACTCTAAAGAAGGATTAGGACTAAGCAAAAGATTATGTGTACTTAATTAATCTCCAGTTCAGAGATATGGGAATATTACTATGCCAAATGCCATGTTGCAACTTTGTATTAGCACTAATTCTACAGAATCCACTGTTTTGAATGTCATCTTCAAATTATCTTGCAAATGTTATTTCACCAGCAGAACTGTGCTGAACAAAGGCAGTTATTGTTCCATTTGGTGGCACAGAAGATACAATTTTCTGTGTATTGGCTACAGCTTTAATGAACAAGGTCTTTTACAACCTAAGATATCCCAAATTTTAGTTCATGATCCCAGTGTTGATCAAATTTTTGGTTTTCTTCTTCTGAAAAGTCTATTCAGTATTAATATGTGATTGATTACCAGCCACAGTTTCAGATGACTTCCCAGCCATGTTTAATACATAACGTTTAGACCAGATTGCTCAGGGCTGTGTTCAGTTGGATTTTTAAATTTACTCTAGGGATAGACACTTCACAGTCTTCCTGTACAAACTGTTTCTGTATTTGGCACCCTCAAAATAACCAAGCAATCTTTGTATGTGTGTGAAGTTGAATTTTGTGTATTTAAGAGTATAACCATTGCCTCTTGTCCTCATTGGACCGCAGAGAAGAATTTGCCACTGCCTTGCTTATAAGTCCCTCCCCTTTGATAAGATCTTTCTGAGCCTTCTGTTCTCCAAAATGAACAGCCCCGGATATCTCAGCCTCTTCTCACATGACAGATGCTCCAGTATCCAGTACCCTTTACTCTCTGGGGTAGACCAACTGACCAACTAAACACAGAGAAAAAAAAAAAAAGAATTCTCATGGTTCCCATCATCTAAGCCTCCATTTGCCCCAAGTCTATTGCTCACTGTGGGCTACAAATTCTGTGACCCTTTCTCATATGCGGCAATCCTTGATCTGCTGCAAAAAGCTGAGAACTCTTAAACAGCCTTTTTTGTAGCCTGGGCTTCCACTGCAGTCATCAGTAACACTCCCTACTGCTCCTGCTCCTGTTTGTGGGCAAGGACAAAGGTCGATTCACAGTCTGAGGTGGGTCCAGCGGGCCGTCTCTTTTCTGCTTTAATTTGAAGTGTTACCCTAAGATTCTCAAAGCAAACAGCTGGTCCCAAAGCCAGTGACTGCGCCTGAAGGAAGGCATATGCACACACTCTCCCACAGATATGTTATGTCTCAGGAGAGGAAAAAGTTTAACACTGACAGCTGCACTTGGTATTCCTTACATGCCTGACAACCTTTCCCCTCAAGCTGAACTAATCGTCCTGCTGTCTTTCCTCAGGACGGGTTCTTCTGGGACCTGCCAGGTGTCCGTGTAAAGTGTTTTCTAAGCTGGGAAAAGGCTCAAACTGTTTATAAGTCCAATCACCATACATTGCAGTTAATTCAGTCACTTAATGCAGAAAATCTTCCTCCATTTCTTTGCTAAACTGGAAACATTAGGTTTCTGCTGGATTATATGAATTTGCAAGGCACATCTGTGCTAAATTTGATGCCCTACACAAAACAAAGTCCATGCTAATTACCAAAGCTTGTCAATAGCAGTTGGTTTTTGATATATCTTGAACTTTTAATCTTAAATAAATTTGCATTATTCAGTATAGCCATACAAACATTTTAATGCAAACTGTGTGAAAACAAACAAAAATTGATTCTTTTCCTCCCTGGTGGAACACAGTATTCTAACATGACCCTGGCATTCACAATATAATTTTCAGCAGACTGACACTTCAAGTGGGAGATTCAACTCACTCAGAGACAGAACTGTTTGATTCACTTCTCTTCATTGATTACAAAGGGTAACTGTATTTTAACAGAAATGCCTCATTTGATTAAAGCACATTCAAACTTGAGGGGGAAAAATGACCAGTTCTAACAATTTTTTTTTAAATTTTTCTATAAATTACATCAGTAGACTAAGTGAAAATCATCTTATTCCTTTTAGAAATTGACTTACAGTAACAGGAAAATTGATGGAGAATCCAAACTCAAGTTACGAGGTAGTGCACCTAAAGATACAGGCAAAATTTAAGCAGCATGCATTCAATAAAGGTTTGTTTAAATGAATGAACATGTGCTAATTCATTAAATAAATGAAACCTGTGGTGAAGCTTTAGATAATTGCTTTAAAATTACATTCTTGAAGATGTCTAGAACTTGAGTAATAACAAAGGAGCATACAATTCAAAAGGAAATTTTAGTTTTGGTCGTGGAAATGAGCAATGTTCTTGTGTGATAATAGACATGTCTGTGTTTTCACAAACATTAATCTTTTTACTTAGATTTTTAGAAAGTGCATCTTTATGCAAGAGTGTTTAGTGGAATTTTTGCCTATTTGTGCATTCACAAATGCTTTTTCTCAGAGTACTTTAGTAACAAGAAGCTGTTGTGGTGCTTCTAATAACTCAGACTTTCAAAATTTTTCAGTTTTGTAATGTGGATTATTTTAGTATTTTAAAATTTTTTTAAATACAGTAGTTAGGATAAATAATATTGAGTACACAAGCCATTTGAGTAAAAATCCAGAGAACCATTATTCAGTAATTTTTCCAATCACTTCTAGAATCTTTATTAAAATTTTTATACTCCTTATAGTTATATGTTGTCTTAAGGAAAAATACCAAAACAAGTAATTTAGTTACTAGGCCTATAAATTGTTTTGGATACAGATACCATAAGAAGGGTTACATTCCATTTCCAGCATAGCAAAAAGATCCAAAGCTTTAAACTGTTCTGCAATGTTAGTTTGTTCATACTTCTGGATTTGCTTATTTTTGTTTGAACTGCTGAAAATTAACAGGTAAATTTTTAACTTTGAAGTGAATCATTGGTATTCATTTGCGGACTGAAGTACATGACGTACTGGTAAACACATACAGAAAAAAACCATTTAATATGTGCTTGTAAGACGTGTCTTTTTTGATTGTCAACTACTTATAGTGTACCCTTTGAACAAATTAATTTGTTTGTACTAAATCATTCATTAAATTTAGTTATGAGTTAGACTCCTCAAAAATGGACAGTTGTTTGAATCAATACATTGTGAGATACCAATATACACAGTGAGAGAAAGATGAAAAAAATCAATACAAATGCACAGATAGAATATGATAATAGTAATGTACTTATATATGCCAACATATTTAATTTCTTAAACTTTTTACAATTTCTAGATACTATTCAAGCATGCATTCATTAAATGAAAGAGAGGAAGGGGCAGGGGCAAGAGAAGAAAGAGAAAAATATTGTAATAAATATAAAATGTCATTGCCATTGCCATAAAGAAAAGCTTCTTGATATGATATTCTTCATTTTCCTCACAGGTTTCAAATACAGTTTATCAATCAAAAAGCAATGCGTCAAAGCATTTTGAGAACCTCTGCCTTGGGATGATTTTATGATAATACTTTATTCTCCTATCGTCTGCTTTATGCCCAGAAATGGGTCCCGCAGCTTTAAGCTGGGTCCAGGAGATGGGGGAGAGAAGCCAGAGAGAATTCTTGAGTGTGGTTTGTGTTCAAGGACTCACACAGACTCCCCCCACGTTCTCACTGCTGCAGAGCGCAGGGAGCACCTCCTTGCTTTTAGCCAGACTGTTAGCTGAGGCAAGACATTTTCCCATACCGGCGTACCAAAACCTCCAGTAACTTCTTCTTCTTCTTCTTCTTCTGGAACTGTTCGGCCTAGCTGTGACCTGAGAACCAGATCACTGGACCCTGTAGACCAGCAGGGAGGCTGCTGGGATGCCTCATCCCAGCCTTGGACCTTGGGAGGGGCCAAGCCAGCTACAGAGGGAATGCTAAACCCACCAGCTTTCTCTGCATAGAGGAGGTTAAATATTTTACCAGTTATTAATTTTTCCTGTGCCCTGCCGGTACTTTGTTTGTTAAATAAATACTTTTTTTCACTTTCATCCACTTTTGCATTGGTAGGGAAGGGAGTGCCGAAAACTTGTCTTTCGGGAAGACATTCATTCCAGAGTGTTTTCCTCCTAAATTTGTCTCAAACTGAGACAACCTCAAACTATAAGAGTGTTATTCTGGCAAGAAGAGAAAGAAAAGGCAAGAAAACATCCATTTCACTGCTACCCAATAACTATCTATCTCTCTTTGATATCTGATATTGGCTGGATTACAATTTAAATTCAAATGTTAGTTGTTTAAGTGTGAATAGTTATTTGGTTTATTAGACACATTCTGTATATAAAAGTAAGTTTGACAAAGTTGACAAACATCATATAATTTCCTCAATATATGTATACTATGCAAACATCAGCCAGAGGAAGATTTTGTGTGAGAGGATCCAAAAGCAAATACCATAATGACTACTTCTGCTGTGTCAATTATTTGTTCATTGTTATGTTTTCATTTTTTTAAAATTAAGATAAATTTAATAAATGTTTTACTATTTTATTTAAAATTGACTTTGCACAATGAGGAGGGGTATTTTTAATTATTTTATTTATTTTTACGTCATAATGTGACACTACATAGAGACTACATTTATGGTCAGATAGAATTATTAATCACTGACAACTCTAGCCAAAAATCAGGTTTTCAAAAAGAGAATGAAAGAGGAGGGAAAAAAGAGCAACCTAAGCTGGACTTCTGTTTCCTAAGTGGTGACATTTATAAAATTTGCCAACCCCATGACATAAAGAATGTGTCAAAATATTGAATTTGACTGTTAACTTAAAATCTTCCTTCTATTTTTTCTTCAAGTCTCTACGCAGTAACAGAAAAGCATGAAGACTAAGCATTAAATGAGTTTTGCCATGAAGAAAATAACATTTAATAAAAGGTTTAAGGTCTGTTTAGTTTCCCCCTTATCAACCATAACTCTGTAAGTAATAGAATCTCATTCCCACCCCAGTGTCTGAAGGCTAACGAGCCCCACTTGCTTCAAGGCAGATGCTACAAGCTGGCACTGCCCACTCCTCTCGACTCCAACCAGATCCCAGCAGCTGGCACTTACTCCTTGCACTTACACAAATGCAGAATAGAGTGAAATTATGCAGAAATAGATCGGATTAAATAAGAAGTCAGGACAGACTGTGCTGATCAGGCATAAGGCTCAGCCAGAGGAGTACTATACTGACTGTCCCCATTTTACGTGTGAACACATTTTTCTGTCTGTTCCCTCTTTGCTCCTTACCAGTTTCCTTCCACTGCATGTTTGTTTACTAGTTTGCACAGACTTACTACTTTCACTGTAGTATCCCAAATCTTTGTGTGTCTTTAGTTCCTGCTTTTTAGCTACAAAGTGCAGGTGATCCTCTCCAGACCTGTGTCTGGATTTTTTAGTAGCCTGCCAAGTACTGTGACTGACAAGGTTTGTTTCTTGCCATTGTCTCCATTACTGTTTGCCTGTAAGGCCTGTGTCTCTATATCATTTTTATGTGTTGCCTTCTCCTTTTCTTTGTGATTTGACAAGGTCTTTAATCAGATAATCTGCAGGGAGCAGACATGCTCTCCTTCCACATATTCTTACAAAGACCTGAAAGGATAAAACCTTGCACAACGTAGTCTGACCCCATAGGTAACTTTGCACTGAACAGGAGGGTGGCCTAATGGCCTTCTCAAGTGCCTTCTGAGTTTAATTTCCCTACTGTTCTATAAGGGCGTTCAGGAGATGATGCTAATTTATGGATTTTGTTCAGGCTGGTAATACCTATTTACTGACATCAGAGGGAAGGAGACCTTCTTTGTATAACACTGTAACATTCCATGGTGACTTTCTCCAAGACCTCATGTAGGAGTATATTTGGATAAGTGTTGAGATTTTTTTTCTCTTTCTCAAGAGTAATACTTCCATTGCTAGCTGTCTACACTAAATAGTGTTTCAATGTAATCAAAAAGAACACTGACATACTGAAATTGACACTTGTAAAAATCATTCCTGCAGCTCAGGACAGATGCAGTCCCCTGGAGCTTTTTCTTTATATAACTCTATTGTAGCCATGTTATTACTTCACATATGTATGTTTCAGCCATTTTAATGAATTAATCAACAATATTTGGAATATAATCTTTTAATACAGCCATGAGTTTTTCATCCTGAGGGAAGGCATATTTGTTGTAAGGATGAATACCTTGTACTGGGTTTATACGGCAAGGTTTTGCTAGCAGGAAGTGTTTGTAATGTAGAGGTGACTCCTGTGAGAAACTGCCAGAAGCTGTTCCCATGTCAGCCGGTTCCAGCCAGCTACAAGGCAGAATCACTGGTAGACAAAGCTGAACCAACCAGCAACACCAGTAATGCCTCTGAGATAACACATTTTTTAAAAAGTAAAAAATGCTTCACAGCAGCTGGGAGAGAGATGTGAGAAAATGTTAGCAAAACAGCTCTGCATATATCAAGGTCAGGGTAGAAGAAGGGAAAAAGGCTCTGCAGGAGCCAGACCAGAGCAGGAGAAGAGAATGAGGAGGAAGAATCAGCAGAAATGAAGTATGATGAACTGAACACAACCCCTATTCCCCATTCCCTTGCTCTGCCTGGGATGGAGGGAAGTAGAAGATTTGGGAATGAAGTTAAGCCTAAGAAAGGAGGGGTGAGGGAAACAGGGTTTTAGGTTTTTTTTCTTATTTCTCACTATCCAAATCTGCTGTAATTAAATGGCAATAAATTGAATTGAATTTCCCTAGTTGTGTCTATTTTGTCATGATAGTAACTGGTAAGTCATCTCCCTCTCCTTACCTCAGCCTATGGGCTTTTTTTCCTATTTTCCCCCCTCTGTCCTGCTGGTAGGGGGAATGTGATAGAATGGTTTGGTATGCATCTAGCAGCTATGTGACATCAACACACCACATTTATTTAAACTAATATCTAAATACAAATTCCCACAGAGATGAGTAAGACTTACCATGTAATCCCAGAAGCTTCAGTACCATGTTAAAAAGAGACTTCTCAGTGGTGTTTGTCTCATTCAGATTTGAAAAACTTCTTTCTCTTCTGAATGAAAAATTTTCTCTTAGATTTACAGACCTAGGTTCACATCTACATGAGCATATTTTGTATTTCTCCTCAGAAATATAAACTGAGATATTCTGTGTGAAAAATATAGGGGAAAAGTGCAAGGTGCAAGGGGATATATATGAATGAAATGGAAATAAATGTAAAGGAATATTTGTGTATCTCAGTCTGAGCTTTTAGTTTGTCTGATATTTGCAACAAAGTCAGTGAAATTTCAGATAGTTACTGCTCCACTTGTGATTATTTGTGATTTTCATCATATTTCTTATCTGAAGACACTGGCTATTTTGAATCTTTTCTTTCTCCTTTTTTCTTTTAATTTTATTATTAAAACCCACACGTATACCCTTAAAATTAATATTAATAATTTTAGGTATCTTCTGAAAAAATAAGTTGTTTTTAACATCAAAGCTAGAGCTTTTCCATAATATGAAATTGTTCCAATAATTTTGGTTCTAGTACATTAATGAGGTTCTAGAATAACACTTTTTAATTACTTGTGTAATTAGGCCCTGGTATGAGGAATGTTCAAAACCAAATTATTCTATTTCCAGCTTAGCTTTGAAGGGGACTGATTTACCAAAACCTCCCCAAAAAGTCTGGGGGAATCATCACATAGAAACATCAGCATTTGCTCAGCTCTTTCACAACCCAACCTCAATGCAGAAAATTCAAAATAATGCATGTCAGCCATTTTTGCTGGATGGCAAACCAACAGAAGAATCTCATTTAAATGTGCTTGTAAATTGCGTTGGGAAGAACTAGGCATGAAGTACAGTCAAATACAAATCAATACAGGCACATATATTTCTTTTATATCCATTACATTTTTCTCTACACTGACCACAAACTAACAAATTAGAAGTGATTTTTGGTTTAGGTATCGCAAATCAACAGAAGAAAAATAATAGCGTTTCACGGGACTTCATGCAGTGAGTCTTTCTTCCCTGATGAATGATCGTTTGTCTCCATGGACAGCTAAAACCTTAGAGATTTAACATGAAGTACAGAGAAATTAGGGTTGAAAAAAACCCCACACCAGGATTTCTCCAAATTAAAGTGTTTCCCATTACCAACAGCTCAGCATTTTGTGACTTATCCTTGATCCCTCTGTCCTGCCAACGCCATTCAATACCCATCCTTAGTTTACTTGACCTGACAGTAACGTAGTCCCATGAGTGTAGTCTTCACTTCCTAAAATCCTCCTCTAAAGTGCAGTCTCCAACAAGAAGGAAAGAATTGGATTCTCAGATACTCTAGCAGAATAAAAAATAGCTGTCCTTTGGAAGACAGTGATAAGCAGATGGAAAATGCAGCTTGAGAGTTTTGTTAGCTTGGAACATTTCACTGCATGTTCTCAACAGCTGTTAAAGGGAATGAGTTAATTAGCAGAAATAATCAGCATGCATTTCATTTAATAATGCCGATCCGTGAGTTTCAGGTATTAGGTTTCCATTATGGTAGGCACCTTAAAGATGTACCTTCTTTTGTAAGAATGAGATTTTCAGAAGTGTTCATCATGAGACTACATTTAGTCTAAATGAAATCATGTGGATATCACATTTTAGTTCAAAGACAGAAAATCAACCAGTATGTATACTTTGCAAATTAATTCTTTGCCCATTGTTGAATTTATATTAATAAACTAATATAAAGGTGGCAGACAAAGTTTATACTTCTAAGAAAACCTTTATCCATAAAGGAATTTTGAGTAGTTTTTTTAGCTAGGTAAGAATTAAGCACAAATCTAAAAGCATTTTTACAAATGTGGAAATTTGACATGTTACTCTGGACATTCTTGCACCATCTAACCTGTCTCCTATACAAAAAACCTGTATTTGAAGCATATTCTCATTTTCATAGTTTGAGATCTAAATAATCTTGGTGGGGTTTTTTGAATGGACATCCGCCTAGCCTCTTTTTAGAAAAGCAGTACATGGAATTGAATTAAGTGGTCCTCCAAACACCCCAACATTGCTCTCTATGTCTGTATTGTAAAATCATTCACTCATTTCTCAAATGGTCTCAATTTGTTGTGTACTATTTCCTTAGGTATTGTTATATCTGCTTCACATTTAAATTCCCTCTATTTTCTTCGCATCATCCTAACAATGTTGGAACGTGTCTTCTTCTCTTATGCCCCTGAAATGCAATAGGCTTTACTTGATTCCTGTGTGGATGTGATTGCAAACTTCAAAAGAAAATTAACACATCAATACCTACATCTTAAAATTTATAGAGAGCTGAGAAGATGGAAGATGGAGAACAAGTAACACTCTCCATGAAGTCTGTCTCAGTTCCTGCTACTGCTGAGTGCTTTAAAACCTCCATGATGTGGGAGAAAGAAAGACTGGGATGAAAACAAAAGTCTAAGGAATAATCAGTGTAGGACACATGACATGGATCAAG
This sequence comes from Platysteira castanea, assembly GCA_013397175.1. NCBI lineage: Eukaryota > Metazoa > Chordata > Aves > Passeriformes > Platysteira > Platysteira castanea. Next base: position 107,657 of record VYXC01008625.1, read on the forward strand.
CCATTCTGCACCAAAGAAAGTTCTGTGATAGTAGTCTGAGATAAGCTTTGTTGATAGCAAGATACTACTGTAGAGTGCAGCATTCCATTAATATTTACCCCAAATTCAAGAGTCCCTCTTAGGTCACACTAGGAACTTTTAATAACAGAGAGATTTAAAATGGCCAGTGAATTCCTTATATAAATTGTCAGTTACTTCTCAATAGGTTGTCACTTGTGTCTGATCCTTATAATGCTGTTCAGGCAGCATGAGTTGAAAAATTCAACTTTGAAGAAAAAGGGTAAAATCTGCTTACTTGGGCTATAGTTACATTATTTCTGTGACATAAACTAAGGCCATTGTTAAAATACTCCGACCCACGTGCCCTTCAGTAGTTTTTCTTTCTTTCTGGTTGCTCCTATTCCACTGGGAGGAAAAAAAAATATATATTCCACTGAGTTCTATCATCTGATTAATGTTGCAGTCTTATGGGTGTCAGTATTGATATTGAGAACTAACAGATGGCAATAGAAAGGAAGAATGGAAAATCCCTTTTGTGGCAACGTAGACACATGCTGGATGAATGTGGTAAGCTAGGTGGGAGTCTCTGCTTGCAAATATCCTTTCTCACCTTGTATTTAATGTGTCTGAGACTTTGAAGTACCAAAGTAAGATCAGAGCAAATACAGGTAAAAGGTTTACCTCCCTCACAAATCTGTGACCCAGAAAGTATTCCCAAACCCATAAAGAAAGAAAGAAAGCACCTAGTTGTCTTAGAAAATGATGTGTCACAATAGTACCAAGCTGTCTCTCTTTTTATTTTTTTAAAAATTGAAACCTTTGAAACCATAAGTCTTTAATAGAGTGCAGTTAACCAAGGCATTTTCACATCACATTTTGCAGGAGAGTGGAGAAAAGGCAGTCAGCAACTCTGCTGAGGATAGCATAAAACAGCTCAGCAATAGTGGTGATTTACCATTAGGTCCGGATAGAACAGCAGGAGGTGGGTTTGTTGCCTTCAGAAGCTAGGTGGAGGACCATCTGTGTTATCAAATGAAGGAGTTACAGAAGAACTTCAGCAGCCTGTGCAACACAAGAGATCACCAGAAAGAAATCAGTAGGACCTTCTCTGAGACCCTACATTTACAAGAGGAGTCTAAATTCCCAGCTCTACTGAATGAGGTGTGACAGAGCCTGTACTTTTGGGGATGGGAAATGGACTTGCCTATATGGTAAAGGCTAGAAGCTCATGACTTAATATCAGAAACAGCTTCACCTGCAGATTTGCAACTGTAGAAGAGGCTTAATGCCCTGGAAGCAGGGCTGGGAGCTTTGTCCAATGAAACGTTGGGCCTGCATCCTACAGCGGCATTAAGAAGTAGCCTCATGTTTGTAGGCCTGATTTTATTTGAGAATTGAGCCAGCTTGATATCAGCTGGAGAGAAAACATAGCAGTGTACAAGCAAAGAGGGAGGTTTTTTAAATGCATTTAGGATAACTTCCCGATGCCGATAGCCAGGGAAGGGAGTCTGGGATGCTGGACCTCATACTTACAAAGAAGGAAGGCATGTGAGATGTGAAGGCTGGAGGCAGGTTTGATTGCAGTTGTCATGAGGTGGTTCCGTTGGGGATCCAGATGGGAGGGAACAAGGCAAAAAGCAGGATCTCAACCATGGACTTTAGGTGTATAAAGCGAATGTCAATACTGGGGGTCAATACCACTGGGGTAATATTTTGTTTAGGGACTGGATTCTGGGATTGAGTACATGCTCAGCACTTCAGATGATATAAGGACAGAAAGAGTGCTTGATATGCCAGATGGTGATGCTGAGCTTCTAAGGATTCAACAAGTTGGAGAAGTTGGCCAGTAGCAACCTCATTAGGTACATAAAAGGGAATTACAAACTCCTGCAACAGGGGAGGAATAACCCCCATGCACCAGCATATGCTCAGGGCTGTCTGGCTACAAGCATCTCTACAGAGAGGGACCTGAGGGTCTTGGTGGACAAGGAGCTGACCAGGAGCCAGCAGAGGCCACCTTTGCTGAAGGTCACCTATGTTCTTGCAGAAAGAAAGGTCAAAAGCCTCCTTGTATATGCTAGGAGGAGTATTACCAGGAAGTAAAGAAAGTTGTTCTTTCCCCTCTACTCAGGACTGGTGAAAAACATCTGGAGTTCTGTGCCCTTTTCTGAGCTCTCCGGCACAGAAGAGACATGGAGCTGCTGCAGTTAGTTCAGCAAAGGGCCACAAAGATGATTAAGAAATTGGAGCGTCTTTCATACGAGGACAGACAACTGGAATTTTTCAGTCTGGAGAAGAGAAGTCTCAGGGTCTGATCTTATTAGTTTGCATAAGTACTGGAAAGGAGAGTGTAAAGAAGGTGGGACCAGACTCCTCTTCAAAATATCTAGTGACAGGATCTTATAAGAAAAACACTTTTTTACTTCAAGGAGTGGCTTGAAATGAACCGCTTCTGGAAGAAGTGGCCCAGAAAGATTTGGGGTCATTATACTTGGAGGTCTTCAAACCTTGCCTGGACATGCCCCTGGGCAACCCACTCTGGGTGATCCTGCTTGAGTAGAGCGTTTGCACTAGATGATCTCCAAAAGTTTGTTACAGCATTATCCATTCTATGATTCTGTGATTTGTGATTATTCCACAAGTATAGGTAACTCACTTAAAAAAAAAAAAGGAATAAAAAAGTAAAAAAAAAGAGTAAGGGAAAAAGAAAAAAGTGAAAAGGATGACAGAGCATTGTGCTAAACATCTCAGAAACTCAAACTATGCTGTGAAAAAAATCATTAAAATAATTAAAATAGTTTCGAATTTATTGAAGAATGAAGTTTCAGTTGCCTAAACATCAGTGCCAGGCAATGTGGGATATTGTTCTTCAGTGCAAATGTGCAATCTATTAAATTCTTCATCTGTCAACACAATGGAGATATCTATGAAACATTAGTGTATCTCAAAATGGTATTAGGTAACTAGGTTTAGACACCTTAAACTCTTTCAAAAATACAAATGCTTGGAAATAGATTTTTTTTATTAATTATGAATAGACAACAGGAGTTGGCACCCATTTAGCTGTGTTTGTCTATTTTTTCCAAATCTATCTCAGAAACAGTTATTACTAAATATGATCACTGTGAATGCTGGGAGCAAAGGAACTCCCACCTTCATATTTTATTTTTATCTCAGCAAACTCTTAAAACATGTTGAGGGGCTATAATAGGTCCTACAGGAATTGTAAAATTCTTCTACATAATTTATAAAGCCTGTAGCAAAGTCAGTATTTTGCTTACTGACATCATTCAGATACAAAATTCCTCCACAAATTATCAAAACTTATTCCAGATGTGGAATTTTATATTTTATACATGAGATAGAATGAAATATACAATTTATAAGACATGCAAAAATCACTGTTAAAGTGATGACAAAAACAGACTGATGAAAATTACTTTGAAAAGGAGAGAATATTGACCAAACAAAGATGAGGGAAAGAATAACAAAGGGTCAAAAATCTTTTCTGTCTAAAAACACATACTGCAATGATAAGCTTTAGAGAAAGCAGTGCTACTTAAAGTGGCTTTAAGTACTGCTTTAAAAAGCTTGGAGCTCTGAGCCTTGACGAAGGTTTAACAGATTAGAAGGAGCATTGACCCAGAAGAGATTATTAGTAGTCTTGCATTTTTTTAACACTTAAAAAAATAGTAAAAAGCCACTTTAAACCTCCAGTTATAAACTGTCTTAAAATTCTGAATTATGTTTAGATTTGAAGGGTCATCCTCAGTATAGTGGGTTCCTGATTTAGGAAACTGCTGTAATAGGATCACCCATTGTGACTCTTCCACAGACAAATTTATTAAGTTTTGGAGTGCAGGAGGAAGGGAAAAGCGTCAAGATTCCTCTTGAGAGACAGGGATATTAGTGTCTCAAGTGATTCTTTGAAGAATGATGGGTAAACTTTAATGCCTTTGACATCTTTTTCATGGTGTTTTATAAACTCCACTGAGCAGGTTCAGGTGAAATGGAATAAGTGTCAGTAACTAGCTGGTACTAAAGATAGGACTCGTTACCCTTTAGACATTTATAATCTTCATGTAATCAACAGGTGGCTATGTTCTACTAATGGAATTAATTTTCACAGAAGATAGCCAGTTTATGACATTCTGTTTTAAAATGGAGCTGTCCATTTTCAGAAAATTGCAAATAGAAGAAGAATCTGACCCTTCTACAATTTTATCGGGCCATATCTAATGTCAGCTCATTCCGTGGAAGTAAGTACAAGCTGAATGTTCTCAGTGCAGCTCAGACAGGATGACACAGAACTTTTTGTAAAGGAGCTTGTCATGCTTGCCCTCCACAATTCATATCAAGAACTTTTCATCAAAATAGATCCCAAAGGCATCAACATTATTTCCACAACTTTATTTTCACAACTTTGAAATAATACATTTACTGAGTGTGGAAAAAAACCATAGCTGTGAAACCTGACTACACTATTAGTTACTCCAGTGTTTATATAGAATAGTTCCTATGCCTTCAGTGAAATGGTCTGTAATTTAAATAAGTGCAGAAATACAGATTCAGTCCTTTAACTAGCATTTGTCCCAAATTCAGATTTTTTCAGATTTGTCTTTCAAATATTATTAACAACTAAGACAGAAGAATTGACTAAAATTACAATGTTACTCTTATTTTTCTCATTTTCTCGTCTTCTTTTGAGTAAATACTTCATGGAACTACATCTGAAATACGAAAAAAAGAGAAAATAATTGTGAAATAACAGTGAAATAATGTAGCTGCATATTTTTTAAAAGCAAGTAAGGTTGATGTGCCACTTTGCTTTGATCATACCTTGTTGCTTATATTAATATAAAAGCAGAACAAAATTACACACCTTCATAAATAAAGGCTTGAAACAAAAACCTAAACTATTGTTACACAAATTAGGTGTAAGTAACAGACATTTCATGGAAATACAGGACTACGTCCTATATCAGGATGAATAAGCTTTAAAATGCTTTTTTGTGCATGTTTCTTTCAGGTTTTCCCCCTAATAGTGTAGGAAAATTACCGTTAATTTATAGCTTCTCCTTTTTTCACGTTTACTTTTACACATGAAGAATGATACAATGTGAGTAGTTTTACACTGCATAATTGTTTTGAAAATTATTCTGCTAGTTCTGAATAAACAGGCTTCAGGTTTTTGAGATCATGTAGCAATGTTAGTGTTATTGAATGGCCCAGCTAAGAGACACGGCTTCTTTAACTGTGCCACTTGTAATATGCATGGTATGAACAAGCTCATCTGGAGCTACTCTCAGCCTCTTGTATAACACCTCATTTTGTAACAGAGATATGTTGGCTGGTATTCTGATCAAGTGTAGACAACTACTGTGTATATTAATCATCACAGTCTTTCCCGTCAATGGAGAAAAACAGCTACTTCTAAAAGACAATTCATCTTGCCCTAAAATAGATGTCTAAATTAGGTCAGATGAATAGTACTCTGAAAGAGACCATTTCTCTCAGCTGGCAGACTGACTGACAGTCACTAATGAAGTCTTGAGAGAGCAGTGTAAATGTAATGTTCGTGTTGTGTACTGCTAAGCTGGGTGAGGTGTGTCCCATGTACTTTGTGAGTATGTATGTAGTATATTTGGGTGAAATCTGTTGTAATGCTGAGAACTTGTCTTGTACAAGGAAACACTATAAACAGATACTTAATTTAATTGTATAAATATTCATGTTTGTTGTTGAAGGGCTGCTTATTTGCTTAAAAATAAATGCTGATATGAACAAGTAATTAATGGCAATTCTATAAATAGATCCACTTTAATATTTTCAGCAATGAATTGAACTACTAGTACAACAGTGGATGTCACTTTACAAAGAAAGGTATTGTGAAAAAAAGGCAGATCTCACTCATGTCACTGATGTCAAAGATGAACTATTTCTTGTTACCTACATCATAATATCTGTATCCTGATATAAAAAAAATCCGATTTGACATTCAGAATCTCTGATTCACCCCATAACTTATTGTCAAGCATTTACAGAGGCATAACTAGTGAAGAAAGAAGTTCCCAGCATTCGCCCATTATAAATTAAGAGATTACTAATGAAATATGGAAGGCCAGCCTCCAGTTACTGTGGGGAAAATATTTAAATTCCATATTTGAAGACATATTATATATAAATTGATCCAGAAATTAAATGTGTGAACTCACAGACTGTTTGGAAAAAAAATAGGGAACTGTAAATAGATTAAATGATTCAAAGCAAGAAAACAAGAAGGCATAAATAAAACCCACCAGTGACTAGATATTCAGTGATGACAAGGGGCACCATCATAGCCTCAAATATTTTATTTTCTGAAATATGTGTGAAATAATAAGTGCGGTTTTTTTTACATTTTCACATCTAAAATTCCAAAAAAAATTATCAAATTAACAAAGCACTATGATTATAATCTTCTCCTCGAAGAACAAGTATGGCATAGAAAAATTTGAGCCTTGTTTTTCTAAATATGACGTGGCCCCAGCCCAGGACCAGTTGCCATTTTGCCTTTGTCTGGGAAACCATACCAGGCACTTTGGGAGATATTTTTGTTTGTTCGGTGGTGAATACCCTTTTGTGGGTAAAACTCTCTGTATCTTTTTACACTCTTTTATTAATATTTTTTGTGGTTATTGCAATTTTTCAGTTAATTGTGATTCAAATATATAGTCTCTTCTAGTGTTCCTCCAGTACTGGAAGGGCAGGGGCAAAAGGGAGCAGCTTGGATGGATTTAATCTTCTGGCTGGGTTTTAAACCAGAACACCCTCATTCTGTAAGATGAGGTGCATTCACATCTGCCATATAGGTCCATGGGAATTATAATTAATACTCATTGATTTGAAATGCAAGGTGCTATAACCTCAAAACATTGAAACAAATGATAAAGAAAAGTTAAATTTGTCATTTTCCTTTCTGAAAAAAATTTACATCCAGAAGAAGCACTTTATTTCATCATACTTGTTTGAAAATATTATTAACCCTAGAGGCAAATGGAAGGAAATATGATTTACCCTGTGTCACTGTCTGGAGGCTGAAATACCGTGAATACAATCAATCAACTCTGCGGAAAGGCTAGTTAATGTGGAAAGGCTTTTATTTGCATATTTCTATGTTAACATCTCTTTACATTGCAAGGCAAAACCAGAAAATATTCTGAGACACCATAAAATTTATGCAGAAAGTTTTAACTTGACACCAGCTGTTTTACATGTATGAATTAATGATGATTTAATTATCTATACTTAATGTACTGAGTTTGAAAATTGTTTGATGTACATTCAAGGTATACACCACCCAAAGAACACAGAATTGTTCTGGCTCTCACACCAGCTCCTATTTTATTAACACTCACCAGCATTTTGGAAGCAGTGTTAACACTGAGCTTGCTGTTAGTCATGTTCTTTTATTGTTATTTTGATCAAAA
>VYXC01008626.1:8467-26916 GCA_013397175.1 Platysteira castanea
TCTCTTTCCCTCTGACCTTGAAGTTGCCATGATTTTCTTTGGGCTTTATGTTGGAGAAAGAGCCTCTTTCCCTTTATGTGGTTGGCTCCTCAGCTCGACTTTAGCTACATTGGCTGCAGAAAGCTCTATCGGCTCCCGCCAGGTCTGCACGGGACCATGTGGAGGGGAGGGGGAGGCTCTCCATCCCTTCAGAGCCACTCCAGGTGGTCTCAGCTATGCAGCAGCTTAATGGTCCTTTCTTAGCTGCCCGTGGCTCTGAGGGGGCTCTCCCACAGCTTCCCGAGGGCCGTGCCCTGGTGCTGGGGAAGGGGAGGCCCAGGGCCGCTCCAAGAGACAGAGCCTGGGGTCCATTCTTCCCCCCTGCCCACGGCAGGCTCGAACACCAAAGGGAAGTTCCCGCGTCTCTGGGAGGTTTAAATACGTAAATTTTGAGAAGCGTTATTCGTCTAAACTACTGTCCATCAACTCAGGTTCAAACCAGCGCATTGGGGTTTTTTTTATATTCTAGTACATACAATGTTTGATTTATTAATCCAATTCCAGAAAGGTTCGAAGACTTCTCTAAGTTAGAACAAAGTAATAGCATTGAGGAAGCACTTCCTGACATACAAAATGAGGTCCCAAATACTTTTAAAGTTTTGGAGAGAAACTTGGTAGGAAAAGCACATTATTAACTAGATAAAAGTAATACAATTTAAAGACAATGTATTTATGCATGCAAGAAGGGCTAGACTTGATAGGAACTTTGCCATGGTTTAACCCCTCAGCAAGCAACCACAGTCAACAAAGCATCCCACAACTGCTCACTCACTCCCCCACGAGCAGGATCATGGAGACAGTTGGAAGAGTAAAAGTGAGAAAATCCGTGGATTGAGATAAAGTCAATTTCATAGGAAGGGCAATAGCCATGCAAACAAGTGGAGTAAAACAAGGAAGTAATTCACTGCTTCCCACGTCAGGCAGGTGTTCAGCCATCTCCAGGAGAGCAGGGCCCTGTCACATGTAATGGTGACTTGGGAAACCAAGCACTGCCATTCCAAATATTCCCCCCTTCCTCCTTCTTCCTCCAGTTTTATATGCTGAGTATGATGTCACGTGGCATGGGATATCCCTTGGGTCAGTTTGGGTCAGCTGTTCTAGCTCTGTCTCTTCCCAACTTGACACACACCCCAAGCCCCTTGGCCAGTATGGCAGAATAAGGAACAGAAAATGCTTGGATGCTGTGCAAGCCCTGATCAGCAATAACAGAAACATTGCTATGTTATCAATACTGTTTTCAACACATCCAAAGCACAGCCCATATGATCTAGTCTGAAGAAAATGAACCCTATACCATCCAGAACTAGCACAAGCTTTTTGCTCACTTACCAACTTACAGTTCCTAAAATCTGTCTGCTTATGCTTGCTTATGTTATATCTTAAGTATTTTAAGAAATGCTTCCAATAAATTATTAAAGAATAATTGTAGATCATTCCAGTTTGTGCTTGTTGGCACAATCAAAATTTTCTAAAGGGAAAAAAAAAGGTAAAATTATTACCCAAGATTTATATTCGAGACTTGAGATCAAAGTTTTCTTTCACCAAAATTATTAAGAGGAGGACTAGACGTGGCCAGTATCTCATATCCAAATACAAAGATTAGATCCTCAAATGTTTTTCATCAGCTGCTGATTAACTATAGGGGAAAGTCTGTGTTTAGAGACACATAAAGCCTTATGCTGGATTCGTCAAAAATAGTTGCTTTAGAAGTCAAGAACTTACTGAAAATGTCATCAAGTTACCGGAAATAGTCTTTTTGAAAAAGCACAGTCAGAGAAGTCAAATGTGATCACAGTGGCTTATCTGATATTCTGTTTAGAATGAACAAAGGTTGTTATCCTTTGTCTACCATACTGCTCAGGTATCAAAGGGGGTGCCAATGTGAGGAGGAAATTGCTCAGTAAGCTAAACTGTTCTTTAACAGTACAGACATTATTTCCCAAAAACTCCCTGTGTGGATACTGTGTGGATTCCTCTACATGAAGTGTTTGACTCTGAAAATGCAGAGAATTGCTTCACAACTAGGACACACTGAGTGCCTTTATAAAAAGTTTAATTTCTTACAGTACAATGTAAATGGATAGTCCCTAATGCTCTGGGCATGAATTTCCTCAAATAAGTTAGTTAATATACTAAACTTTATTTCTGACATCTAGGAAAAGTGAGGAAACAGTTTTAGAATGGCCCAATATTTTTCATTAAATTTTAAAAATCAATTTTAACATTCTATAGTCTAAGTTTCAGACACAGTTAGGTACTTCAAGACAAGATTTGCAAAATATGTTGGTGCCTTTGTTTGCAGATGAGAAACACAGCAGGCTAGATGTCAAAGTAAGACATCATTACCTCTAACTATTAATTCACAGCATAAATGAACATAGAATACCCAATGCAGCTCTGGAATTCCAGTTCAAAAGACATGTAGTAGAAACTGAAAGCAGAGAGACCTCACAGGTGATCACAGGTATAGTTTAGTTTTCATGAGAATATAATCAGGGCCACTAATCTGGAAAAGAGACAAGTACAGAGCAGCAAGGGATATGATAGAAGTTTTTAATATCCTCACATTAAGATCAACAGACAACAGCTGTCTCTATTAAGTAAAAGAACAGAATGCATCAGATAAAATCACCAGACTGCATTTTCAAAATGAAAAGAAAAAGGAACTTCTTCACACAATGAATAGTAAAAAAATAAATCTGGTAGTGTTACCTAGATTTTGCAGACTCCTTTGGACACTGATAGATGACACTGAAGGTGTTTTGTTTAGAATCGTGTAACAGTTTGTGTTGGAAGGGACCTTTGAAGCTGATCTAGTTCCAGCAGTTTCTGCCATACACAGAGACATCTTTCACCAGTTAAGGTTGCACAAAGTCCCATCCCACCTGACCTTCAACACTTCTGTCATGGTTTGGCTCCAGTCAGCAACTAAGTACCATGGAGCCCTCCACTGTGCTGGAATGAGGAGGAGTATCAGAAAGAAAATCTTAAACTCATGGGTTTGGATTAGAACAGTTTAATAATTGATATAAAATATGATAGTAATACTATGAATGATAAAAATATGAATTTTACTACTACTACTATTACTGCTGCTGATGGGAGTGGGTAGAGAGAGACAGAGACAGAGAGAGAGAGAGAGAAAATGAAAAAGAAAACCCAAGAGAAACAAGTCATATACAATACAATTTCTCCCCACACACTGACTGATGCCCAGCCGATCCCCAAGCAGTGATCAGGTCCTTCCAGCCAACTCCCCTCACTTTATATATTGAGTATGATGTTCAGTGGAATGGAATATCAGCTGTCCTGGCCATGCTTCCTCCCAGCTTCTTGTACACCTGCTTTCTGGCAGAGCATGGGATACTGAAAAGTCCCTGATTAGAATAAACATTATTAATAACAACTAAAACTAAAAACAACTAGTTGTTGTGGTAACAACACTAGAATAATACTAAATCCAAAACCCAGCACTTTAGCAGCTACTGAGAAGATAATTTACTCTACCCTAGCCAAAACCAGGACAACTTCCACTCTGAATTATATTATGCATCTATAATCTAACTTTAGCCTTCTAAAATTCAGGTGTGTTTTCTGTACTGTTTATTTGATACTAGATCAACAGAGACAGACATTATTTTCTACAAAATATTTCCTTTTATCTATTTAAGGCTTCATTTTTAGGATGGAATGGATGCCCTAATAGAGATGTTTTTTCCATAGCTAAATTTGAGAAGGATGAGTAACTTTTCTGGATCCTTTTGAAAAGTAGTCAAGTTGCTTATGATATTTGGCACAATGATACAATTGAGGAGTGAAAAAAAGGAAAAATTTAACAAGCATCAGAAAAAAAGCAGTTGAGAAAACACAGTTCTCTCCAAGGCCATCTGCTTTTGTTTAGTTTAGTTTTTATAAGAAAAAAGAATTCTATTAGGGCACAAGGGTGAATATTTATTATTTCTTTGAGGCTGAGTGAAAGACATTGCTACTGTTAGCAGTACAATTTTTTATCCACAATTTAGCATCTTATCTTTATTCACACTGGTCACAGAAAAGCTATTGTGGGGAATTTTATCCATTTATTTTTCCTGAGTTAGGCCTCATTTCTGATTGGTATTTTGGGCAGTGCTGCCCTCCATTGCCCTTGTGTGGAGCTAATGAAAGATATTACAGTTCGGTAATTCCACAATCTTCATCCTTGGCAGGCTATGAAGGAGAAGGTTCTGCTATGGCCTTCTGCATTTTACTCTCTATAATCTTGAACATATTTTCCAAGATATGAAGTAAGGGTTCTAATTATTTAAAACTCTTTGGAGAAAAAAAAGGATTTTGAAAGAAATCAAATTCTCTGCTAACCAAGTCAGCATTCCAACAAACTACAGTCACTGGAAAAATAGCCACTAAGTCTCTATCCCTATGATGAAGAAATACAATTTCAAGTAAGATAGAACTATGTCTAAAAGTGAACTAAAAAAAGAATCACTTCGAGTGTCCTTAAGACCATATGATGCTCCTGTACAATTCTGTCCATGCCATGGCATGCCATGCCTTACACAATCTGTTCTCTCACCAGAAGCAATCCAGACTGGGAAACAAAAAAACCCGCTGTTGCACAGATTTAAGGTAATGCATAGGAGAAGAAATCACAGGTGAAATATCTTGGCTTGAAATGCAGTAATAAAGGCAAGAAAGAAGGAAAAGATCTTCAAAATGGTACCACTCCTAGACTCCTTGAATAGGAGCTAGACTTCTAGCCTAAAAGACTGCCTGCAAGGTATAGTGGTCTTCTAAGGCTGAGATTCAGTTATATAAAAAAACAGAAGGCAGAGCAGACATTATTTTTAACAATTGCATGTTTCAAAGTCCTTAGTGAGATGGAAATATTTTTTCTGTTATTTTCAGATTGTGAAACAATGAATATTCACTGCAAATACAAAGATACTAATTGATAAAGGGGAAGATTTTCATGACGGTCTACTCAGAGTTTTGGCCAGAGTAATACCTAAGGAAATGGACTAAAATAAGAAATCCATTTGTTTTATCTAGTACAAAAAATTTTTCAATTCAACCTAGTAGAAAATTTGTCCTTCCCTTCCCTGCCCTATATTGTCCTGCCCTTACCTCCCCTCCTTTCCTCTCCCCCTCCCCCATCATTCCTTAACATATCTTCCCACTTTCTTCTCACCACCTTTCTACCTGACATACACTTTAAAATCAATCATTATTAACAGAAGGCACCCATTAAAAGGAGATACTATTTGCAGGGTATAATAACTCTTACCATTAAAGGTAAAAAGCTATTATTTTTTTAGTCAGCAAACAAAGAGAAATTTTAATGTCTTTAAAAGAGATTATTTTAAAAATTAGAAACAATGAAATTTCATTTAAAAATATAGAAATATTTCATTTTTATAATTTTTTCTATAGATGCAATAGAAAATAATTAAAATGTTGCAATAAATGTGAAATTAAAAATGTTTATCATGTTTGTTATATAATATTTTGACTTACAGTAAGTGTAAATAGATAATGACAAAATTAAATTCTATATAAAATTAATTGGCTTAAAATTATTTAATAGGACATTACTAAACAAATAAAAATCCAAATTACCTGTTCTGACAATTATTCTGTGAAAGATGCAGTAAAAATAAACATTTCATAGCATTTTTGTGAAGAAAACATTTCTGGAAAAATTTTCATCCAGGATTGTGCCTTTCCATATCAGCTAAAGGAACTGATAATAACAATTTTTTCTACTGTGATATAGCTACTCCTATTTAATCTTAATTTAATTTATAGTCAGTGTCAAAATTTGACAGAATTTACAAGGTTTTTTGAGACCCTAAAGAACAATATTTTGTATGAAGCTAGCATTTTTACTAACTTTCTGGGAGCATTTGTATGATTTAAGTTACAGCTTTGATTAGGTGAATTGCAGAATTCCATCTAAAAACATTTTTATGTCTTGAATCTAACAACAGTAGATAAAATTCAGTCAAGGTGTAACATACTCTACTTGCTCCATAGTCACAAGAACTTATGAATCAGCACAAATCAGAATATAGTCACAGGCAGCAGCTGAAAGGGCATCATTGCAAATAGGTTATGTTTCAATATAAAAACTATTAAAGTTTACTGTTGTAATTAACTGCAACTAACTTGTCTTCTGTACAGAAGACTTCAAAATTTCTGAACCTATCTTGGATCAGTTTTCCTTTACACTACTGTCCTTTCATTACTTTTGGTAACTTTGTGAGGTTATTATACATCTCCTTTTTTTCAAATTGTCCTTATCCAAATTATAAATTTTCAGTTACAGATAATACATTTTGTTGACAGCAAGATTAAACCCATATATGGAATTTTATTAAAAAGTTGCATTTTTCCATCATGTCCTTCAATTTTTTTTAACTTCTCTTTTCAGCTGAGAACAGCAGAACAAAAGCCATTAATTTTCATTGATTTATCTTAGGTAATATAAATTTCCTCAGATTTCTCTTTGGTTCCTGGTCAATTATGGCAGTAGAAAAAAACCTAAAAAAAGATAGCCAGAACATATCTTTTCTTTCAGAATATCTGGTGTCACCTATTTTAAAACAGACTTAATGAGCTGATACAGTTAGCATTCTTTCTTATCATCCTCAGGATAATGTAATTACATAACTACCTCACAAACTTAATGGGCGACCTGTAACGTTACTGAAAGTAGTCATGTCCTTTAGGTAAATATATTGGAGTCTGCAGATCGAAAACATAAGTACTAAAGTCAACACTCACTTGAATGAACCTTGCATTTCTGAAGATTATTTGCTACATTAAAAAAAAGGAAAACTACTGTGGGGCTTTCACTGAGTAATACGGTTATTTGGGCTGGCAAGCATGCAAACATGCAGTTAAAATTAAAGGACATTGAGACAGACTTTACAGTCTTTGTTTAAGAAATGTTTTTTTTTTAACTGATTCTCTGACAATATTTAGCCACTTAAGACCCCTTGTGATACTGAAAACAGTCAGTCTTGCACCTAAACTCTCCTATATAGGCATAGTTTAGAAGTATGCTCATTCCTCATCTATTTTATATGGATTTTGGTAGGGAATTGTCTCTGGCTAGAATGGGGTTAATTTTTTTTGCAGCGCTGCGCTGGTGCTGTTTTTTGAAAAGGCACTGCTGAAAACCCAGCAGTGTTTTGAGTACTGCTGAGCAGTGCTTGCAGAGCATCAAGGCCTTTGTTTCTTGCTCTCTGCCCTGCCCAGTGAGTAGGATGGGAGTGCCCCAAATTGACCAGAAACATATTCCACACTATGGGATGCCATACTTAGCAACAAAAGCTTAAGAAGGGATGTTTGTGGTTATGATGTTTATCTTCCCAAGAAAATGTTATGTATACTGGGGTCCTGCTAAGGGGGGTCTAAACAGCTTCTTGACAATGAGAGGTAGTGAATAAATTCCTCCTCTTTGTTTGCACATTTAGCTTTTGCTTCATTTTTAATCCATGGCAGAGGGTGATGAGACGTTGGGTAGTGACTACTGTTTGGTGTCAATCAGTGACAAAGATAAAGCATAACTTGTATTTTCAGTGAGTATACTATGGTTTTTTGGGGAATTTGATGCCATTATTGAAGCTTGACCACTCTGCAGCTAGAAATAATAGTGTTTGAAGGCTACCAGATGAACACTGTAGCCTGGTATTTTCCTATTTTGCGAAAACATCAAAAGCTAGTTCACAGAAGAATGAATAAGGACCTATAGTATGTGTCATCCAGTCTGCCTCATTTCAAATAAAACCCTCTGAACACAGACAAAAAAACCCCAAACCCAAAACAAAAGAAACTATCAAAGCATGAAAATTAACAATTTGATGCACAGTAGATAATTTTATCCAGAGTACCTAGAGATTGGGAGTCAGTTCTTGTCTCCAATAAAGACACATGCAATGTATCATTAGGAAATTCTGAATGTGAGTTTAGACAGCAAGAGGAGACTAAACTAGTGGAGGGGAGTTTTCTGTTGAAACTCATCTTCCAGAATGAACCATCCGAACTATACATAAAGCTTAAGAAATTTTATTTTATATCTGACTGGTATTCTTTTAGGACTGATAGCATTTAAACAATGCTGAAATTGCTGTTGATTTTTTCCTAAAGACTGTCTATGCAAACCCAGGAGTGAAGGAAAGTATCACCATTTTTTTATTTGGCAAATGCATACTACATGCTCAATGGCCAGTCCTTGAAGCTCTAGCCTACAGATGTCAGCCAAGACATCTGTAAACCAAAGGCAAGAAAAGAATCTGTTTTCCAAGGCGTAATTTCCTTTGTCTTTGGGTTTGGTTAAAGTTGAAATGTGAGCTTCCTTGTCTTTGGCTTCATTTGAAGTTTGAGCCCTAGATCAGTCCCTTTAGATTTCTCAGTTCCTACTTACTTACTGCTATGTGCCACCTCTGCCCTGGGAAGATTTGTTCATGCTGCTGCCCAGGTTAGATCTTTTGCAGATTATATAAGTATATAACTTTCAGACTTTTATGACAATCTGACTATGTATTTACATTATTCACTGAATTCTTAAGTTCTGTCTTGAATTCATACCAAAAGTGTATATTTCATTGATACATTTTCCACATAGCATTTGTGGTGATACAAACTGACTACCTACTTTATTTCTGTAACATTTTTCTGTGACATTTATGTCCCATATTTTCAGCTGCTTTAACCTTGTGTTTATACCTTATGTTTTTATGATCCACACTATCCCTTTATAGCAGTAAATACATTGCAAAATTTCATCTTCCACAATCTTACATGACTTTTTAGAGAATAGGATGGAATTAATAAGGATCAAGTGCATGGTATTTTATTAGATTGCAGTGGTCAATTGAATGAACATATGGTGGGGAACAATGGGTTAGGGAGGTCTTGTTCTGATATTGATCTTAAGCATACAGATCACAAGCTGAACCTGAGCTACCAATGTCATGCCCTGTGCAAAAGGCAAATATCATTCTGACATATTTAAATAGCAGTTTAATTCGTATGAAATGTGAATAATCCATCAAATCTTTTCAACATTATTGAGGTTTCAGATAGCATATGGTGGTCAGTTTGGGTTATTGTGTAGTACCAATGGAATGCTGGAGACAGCTGTGAGAATGATCTGGCACAAAAAGGAATGACCTAAGAGAAAAAACTCTGGAAATTTTTTGTCAATAAATTGAACTTTAAACTTTTTTTCCAGAGATGGCATAATAATAGTCTTCACACAATGAACAGGGCCAAAGATTTAGATCATGATATGAAAGATTCAGGGATAATTATTATTATTAACCTCTGTAAAGCTGAGTTTTCAGAAGCACTGAATTACCAGGAAAGACTGAAATCTGAACATCTTTAAGGTCAGGTTAGACAGCTGTCTTTTTTAGACTGAGCCTGCCTCGGTATGAAACAGATAGACTGAATAACTTTGCAGGATCATTCTTTTCTACCCTGACTTTATTAGTACAAATATCTTTTGAGGATTTAACTTGAATAGTGAATTGATAGGATATTTTTTATCCCATTCTAAGAGCAGAGCATAAACTTTTACCATGAAAAAGGGAAAAACAGCTCTTGTGTTTGAAAGGTTAAACATTTAGGACATCAGAATTTTCTGATTAGTTCATAATCAAATGAGTGTATATGTGTCTCTATTATCATACAGATGACTTCTTTTAATGGTGCTTCCTTTGTTAAATCTCGCTCACTCTCAGGCAATGGGTAGCCATTGTTATGTACAGAAATATGTGTTATCAATATAGTCTGCTACATACTTTGCAAGGTCCTGCATCAATCAGGACATGTAAATATAATCAACACAAAAAATGCCTCCCCTAATTAGTTTTTTATCTTTTCTAACGTTACCAGTATATTTAGAAGATATTATGTGGAATGTTGAGTGATAAAGCAAAAGACAGGCTGTGTACAGTCTTAAGGCAGTTATAATTTTTTAAAAGACAACAGGTTTTCATTTGTTCCTCAACAGACCTTTGGTTACATAAAGGGATATTTTCCTGTCCATTTCCTGTCTTGATCACTCTCTGTACAGTCTCTGGTGCTGCTAAGAAAAGTTAAAAAAAATTATATAGAAGGAATATGTCTCTATCTTGGAAATTGAGTAGATTGCTGAATCATTTCAAAATGGTATTTTCTGGCCTGAGAATCAATCTAACAAACGGAATTCTAAAAGCTAAAGCAGAGAGCCATAAAAATGAAATGGAAGGATTTATACAGTTTAAAATATGCAAGCTGTTGTCACACATACACACACTTGCACACACATACACAAAGTTTTGTTCTATCAAAACTTGTGTATATGCCTATTTGTATGTATACACATAAAGTTCAGCTATTTTATCTCACGATATATAATTTCCTAAAACTTTCTTTAATAGTAAGCCATCAAGCTGTTTGGTACTTTCCCTTCACTATTTTCTTTTTTGCTAGAGCTGCTCCACTGAAAGAATTTCTTTCATTTGCTTTAATACAGGCATACATTTTAATGCATCTGTTAAAATCTTAATCATTATTGCTGTTATTATGAAGGCAATACCCCCTTGCATACAAATCTGTTCTCTTCCAAATGCTTTACTTATATGAATCAAAATGAATCTCATTTAAATGAAATATATATATGTAACACATATATAAACATTTATTTGTATTATGCTATCAATTATTTCTGTTTAAGCTTGAACCCTCAGAACCTGTTTATGCCAGTAATACTATACTAAAGATAAACATATAATCACAATAGGGGCATTTCACTGATGTATTACACGATTTCATCACTAGAAAATAATTTTGGTGATACAATATTAGAGCAATGCTAAAATGACGATGCATTATTTACTGTAAATAGGTTGCAATTATTCCCAAATTATAATAAAGCACACTTTTCTATGTGTGTGGCTTAAAAAGAGTATTCATTACAAAAAAAAGGAGAAAAAAATAAAAGACCTATATGAAGATGAGTTCTATATGCTTCAAGCATCTCTTCTCAGTTGTGGTCTGAGAAAATACTGGAACTCTTTGTCACAAGCACAGACCATTCTGTTTAAACAAAATTACTTCAGGATATTCAGGTGTTCCTGTCCCAGCTGCAGTGAAATGTGAGTTGTGAAGACTGAAAAAGTCTAACACTTCTGATAACTCAGATCAATATTTCTACATAGTGAATACACTGGGAGTAGCTGTGATAGAAGGGTTCCCTAAAGCATAACAGCATCATAGGTCAACTCTGACCTACACGGAGAGCTTTGAAATAGCAATTACTTCATCAATATTTTGCAAGAACAACAAGCACAAAAAAGGGGGTAGAGGGAAGTTGAGGGTGGTTTTGGGGTTTTTTTTCATTATTATTTCTAATCCAGACACTCTCCAAAAGAAAGTGGACTACAGTTTTCACATTCATTGTGTTTACATGTCAAGATGGTGTCACAAGGGGGCCTGCGGGGGCTCCGTGAGGGGAGGCCGGGCTGCCCCAGCCGGACACAGCCGGTTCCAGCCAGATCCAACCGCCCGCCGCAGGGCGCGGCTGAGCCCACGGCCGGGGCGGGGGCAGCACTGGGGAAAAAAAATTAAGAAAGGGCGAAATGCTGCGTGGCAGAGAAGAGTAAGGAAAAATGAAAGTGAGAAAACATCTTTGCTGACACAGAGGTGAGAGATGAAAGAGGGGAGAAGATGTTGCAGGAGGTTCCCCTGCAGCTTATGGAGGAGCCCATGCAGGGCTTCAGCCATTATTGAAAAAGGTGTTCGTGCTTGCAATCTTATGAAATTAATGAAGAAAACCAAGTCTCATCATTTTTAGCTAGCAGTGTTGGTAGCTTTGCATATTTTTGAAGGACAACATTAGAAAATATTGTGTGAGTGCAGTTTGTCATGCAGTAGCCAGCTAGGCAGCATTTTCTTTGGCAGTAGAGAGAAGCCATCCTGGGAAGGTATTATGTTTCACTGTGTTAAAAACATAATCAGAAACCTTTTTCGAAAAGGTTAACTTGTTTATTAAAAACAACAGCTGGAGACGGAGAACTGGGGTAGGCCCAGTTCCCGCATGACAATCCAGAAGATACCCCAGAAAATAAAAACATCACACACAGCACCAAAACCCCCTTCCCTGCTCCCTGGCCACCTCCGTGAAAAAAGTTGGTTGTTTTTTGTTTTTTTTTTCCCAAGAAAAGCAGTCCCTTTATCCCCCCCAGAGGGATATTGCCCAACCCCTGAGTCCAGATCCTTGCTCTTGGAACACCGGCATTTCCACCTGTTCAGCTTTTTGATGGCCCACAATTGTGGGCTGATTGTCCTGGGCGTTGCCTTGGGAAGCTTCTGTTGTTTCTTATCTGAAAATAAGAAACCCCAGCCCCGCTTCCGTACATTCAAATGCTTTTAACAACTTAATAACTTTACATTACATTACTGGCCCAAGAAAGCCAAAATTGTCCATAACAACTGGAATAATGTTAGGCTCTCACTCCTGACATCAATTAAGGTTATGATCCACTGGAATAATATTAGGGTCTAGTTGTTAATAGTTGACTGCCTGAATTAAGAGACCTTATGCTAAAGTCAATAGTATGGATTGTACTTAACAGTAAATGTGAGAGAGAGGTAGAAATAGGAATAGGGTGGGGAGAAAGGGAGAGACAGATAATAGTTACCACCACATCTGCCCTGGCCCTTCTTCTTCTGGTCTTCTCAGTGGTGGGATCCCCAGAATGTTGTTCTGGAGAAACCACTTTATACCGTCCAAGTCACAGAATCACAGAATCAGCTAGGCTGGAAAAGACTTTTGAGATCATTGAGTCCAACCTATGACTTAACACCACCTTGTCAACTCAACCATGGCACTGAATGCCACATCCAGTCTTTTCTTAACCTCCAGAGATGGTTACTCCAGAGACATACATGCCATTCTCTTGTGGTTTGACGCTGGTTTAAATGCCAAGCACACGAAATCCAATTATGTGCATAAGGGGAATATGGATTTATTGAGGAAAATGTAAAGGAACTTCGGGGCAAAAGAAGGTCCACATTTAAACAGTTGCAATATACAGAAGAGTTTATTACTAACAGAATGAGAAGTGAAAAAAAAAGAAATTATAAGAAATCAAAGCAAACCTTTAAACACCTTTCTTTCCCAGTGCCTCCTTCTTTACTACAAATCTTTCACATGTGAAAACAAAACAAAAACATGGGATTTTGGTCAGAGTTGCACTTTTTAAAGAGTTTTTTTATGCTTAAGGAAAAGAGATTCTTCTACTGTGCCATAGAATTTTCACAAACCAACAGTCCGCCCGGAGAAAAATCTGTTGAAGTGAAAAAGGTATCTCTCCCATGAATTTTTTGCAGTCTTCCCACACTGCCAAGTCATGGGGTTTCAGAAAAAAAAATGGCATTTTAGTCTTTTAAGGGTGAGTTTTCTCAGCCTGAAAGCAAAGGTTCTGCTTCGAATGTCTAACAGCTTCTCACAACTTCTATACGGCCTGGCGTGGGCCTTTCTTTAAAGTCACAGGCTGCACAAGAATTTCCCATCACCCCATGTTTTTTTCAAATGGACTAAAGTTCTTTCTATGGCCTTGCAAGAAGCATTTTTAAGCTCCATGCCAGAAGCGCGACCGCCCTCTTTTCCCGCAGTCAGCTTCTATCCCATGTGGTCTCGCCCTTCCCCTCTCTTTCTGACCTTGGGGTTGCCATGTTCAGCTTCGTCCCACGTGACTTTACTTTCTTTTTGCTCCTTGCTGACTTGCAAGAAAGGGTGTCTTTGTCAGCTGCAGCGTGTGGTGTTTCTTCAGTTTAGGGAGAGCTGTGCTGGATGCAGGGATGCCCCACCAGCTCCACCGGCTCCGTGAGGGATCATCTCAGCCACACGGTCTTGGTTACACGCTGCCTGCAGAGCCGGAACGACTCTCCCCTGGACAGGGGGTGGGGGAGGGAAGAGCCAGCCCTGCACCGCCACTGCGCCGAGGGGTCAAGGAGGGGCTTGGCCTAGGCCCAGGCCCAGAACCTCTGCCTCCAGCCACCCCTCGGCCCTTGAGGCAAGAAACAAAGAGAAACTTCCCGTGCTTGCTTCTCTATAAATATGCAATTGCAGCGGCGTTACCAGCCCTCTCATTGGGTTAGCAACTTATCCATCTACCACGTTTCAACCAACCACACGTTCCCACAACTTGGGATGGCATGTGTGTAAGCAGTTGCTTCCTTTCCTACAGTTTGGCATGATGGGAATTTTTGTCCAATTATATTACCCAGATCTGCCTCACCAGGCTTGGCATCTTCCTGTTGTTACATCCATGCTTTTCCCACAGTCTGCACAGTGGAATCTTGTCCGGTGTGCTGATTCCAAACATTCCACCTTCTTGTGAGCCTGAAATTAATGCCTTCCCGTTTGCCATCTGTGCCTGTTTTGGTGCCTTATCTTGTGGAAACTTCATCCTGTGACAGTGCTTTGAGACAAGCTGACTGTGTTGTTTAAGTCCTGACAGAAGGATACTGTAGAGACTGGAAGGAAAGCCTGCATAAAGGAAAAGGAAAGAGTACGTAAACATTCAGCCACAGGGAGCTGTGAAAGCAGAATGGATGGAAGCTCGATGACTGT
Source organism: Platysteira castanea (assembly GCA_013397175.1). NCBI lineage: Eukaryota > Metazoa > Chordata > Aves > Passeriformes > Platysteira > Platysteira castanea. Next base: position 23,133 of record VYXC01008626.1, read on the forward strand.
AGCAATGTCTAAATTACTAGGACAACAGCTTTCTTTGTCTCCGGAGGGAAATCGTACATTGGTTTTGTTGGCTGTTGAAATTTCATAACTAATGAGTATCGCTTTTGTTAACAGGGACTTTTTCTGAGTAAATCAGTACATCATCTACAGTTTATGTTTTCCACATTTCAACATGGTGCCATATATGAACCTGGACAGATCTTAAAAATTATTTGTCCTTAGAGAAAGATTTCTGTGAGCCAAAACAATTGAAAACTGAGACAGAACTACGTGTGAGAGGAAACTTGATCTTATATAAGGGTATCAGGAAGCAGGCCTTATTTTGCCCTGATATCCCTAGCGTCTGGATCTTTTTACTTTGCAATCTAAGTCTTATTCCTGCAGATATTGTAGGGGTAATTTACACAGGCAGTTTCCGTGCCTGTGTGCTTGTCTTTATTATGATGCTGTGAAGTCTGTAAATATTAAGAAAGACTTTAGCCTCTTCCAGGGGAAAGCAAGTTGTAAGTCAGAGTTTATTTGCATGTCTGAAATTTCAGAACAGAGGTAATTGCTTCCAATGTGACTACTACCAATATAAAAAATACTTATATTAAGGGGTTTAAGTTTGTATTTTGGCTTGTTTGATTTTACTTGACAGTGATTGTTGAAAGATTTTTCCTTTTCTTTTTTTGCATCTTTGGCCTTTTAATAAAATATTACTTTGCCTAAACTGGCCTTTGCCAACATGTGCCTGTGTCAGCTCTTTTTGTCCCTCATTGAATCAATTTTAATTTACATCTGCTCTATCATGCCCATAATTTGTCTTTCACAAAGTCATGGCTCATAGCTTCATTAATCATGCCAAAATTTCTAACTTTCAAAGTTTCCGTGGATAACTTGGGTGATGATGGAGTGGATTTTAGTGTTGAGATTCATCACTTGTGTTGTAGTGTTTTTGAATTTTGGACAGGCATGTTTGCTTTTCATCATGCAGACACTCATTCACTGACGTACTTGGAGAATGTCATGCATATTTACGGAAAGGAGTTTCTCATCTAAAGCTTGAATACATTATTTATAATTACTGTTATTATTGATTATGTCAATGTTATATTGTTGCTGTGGCTGTGAATGTGGTTGTTATTTTCCCCTAAAACTGGAATAATAATTTTGGAATCAGAATTGCTATTTTTTACATTTCCAGTGAGTGACTGTGGACATACTGCTTAAAACTTATGGGTCAGGTTTCTTCTGAGTTTAGGCACAGTGTCTAAAAATCCATCTGGGCTAAGAAATGAGACCAGTCCACTCAACACAGAACAAGTATCCATCTACCACAAGGAAAATGGTTAGAAAAATATCTGGTTTGAATATGCAGAGCATAACAATTCTGTTTCCTAATTTCCCTGTACTTGACTTTGCATGCTTCCAGTACTCTTTGTACCTGTCTCAGGAAATAATTAAATTTTTAAAATGAAATTTGATTATGCATGTCACATCTAAATACATGCAAACCCAAAGACACGAGTTCTTTCTTTCTAGTTGTGTATTTCAACAGGAAAAGGCCTTTACTCTGAAACTTCAATGAAGGAGTCCTATGGAGTAACCTACCTTCTCCCATAAATATTTAGGAACATTTCATCAAGGGAAAACACCTGTTATTAAAAAAATCGCTAGTTTACATGTTCAAATGAGACTGCTCTTCAAGTTTCTAACTCACCCATCTGAAGAAAGAGAGAAAAATTCTATACAGTGGAATCTTGTCTATTACATTTACATATGCAGGTGAACAGACAATGGAAGAGTGAAAGTTTATCAATCTGATTATAGAACATGATTTCTAAAATATATTTATAAAGTCAACTTGAACACAATTATAAACATACCAGTGAGAAATACAGTTGAAACCAAAGGAAGATAGATAAAATTTGCAGAGATGTTCCTTAAGTTTCTATTCTCTTTTAAGAACTATTTAATGGTTAAACTCTTATTTAAATTTTAATCTAACTTTTTATTTCAGGCACATGATCTGAAATAAACCCTATGTTCATTAAATGTGATTTTCTGAAAAAATGTGATTTCTGAAAACTTGGAAAGCTAATAGCAGGTTCTCACAATTATTTGTATAATTATCTTGTCTGTAATGCAGACTAATACCAATATAGATCCCATGAGATATTATCATTGATATTATTTAATTTATGAAATAGGTGTTTTATCAAAAACCCCAAATTTTGTTCTCTTTTCCTTGCTCATTCATATTGCATGAATTTATTCTTTATCACATCTGACATCCATTACCATGTTACTCATAGCAAGTATTCATAAATTATATTTCCTATTTTCTCTCTCTGAAATATATTAAGTGCATACGAGAACTCATCTCAAATTTTAGGTTAAATTTCAGCATTTTTCACATTTTGAAAATCAGGTTTTCAAAGTACATCTTATACTTGCTACGGAGACACAGTTTACATTAACTATCGCAATAAATTATAAAGGTTTTCATTTTGTATGACAGGAAATAGAATGCAGACCTGTCCTTAAGGATAATTTTAATGTAATGTAAAACACAGTAGGGCTATATATGATTATGAATTTCTTCAATGAGCTTTGTTTATGGGAAGTGACTGTTCTGAACTACAGCAGTACATTGGAAGTTATAAGATCAGCTAGATTTTATCAGAAAAGAAAGGGTTTAATCTTTCTAAAGTGATAATTTAAAGATTTGCTGATCTTAGATTATCTTAATCTGTCTTGCCTAAATAAAGTTAGATAAGGTGACATATTGGGTGGCAAGATGTACCAGGAAGAGTTTCAACACAACATTTGGAAAATAATCGTAACTAAACAATTCATTTTACATAAATTGCCAATACAATTTCAGGTAATGTATTACCCATTCTGATGACATGATCAATTTCTTTGGCACAATTATTTTGTAACATCTTTTAATTTTTTGAATTGATTTTTAAGAAAATGCATTTAATCTTCCTGGGCCAAAAAGAGACTAAATCTAAAACAGGAATTTCTCATCAATGGTATAATGAATAAGAAAGAACAGTGGATATGTCAGTAAAATTAACAGCTGCTATTGCACTCAGAGAACTATAGACAGTTATCAGCACAGAAATTAGTCAAAAAGACAAGAAAAGATTGATGTATGAATAACTACTTTTGATTTAGCTAAGCACTACATAGATAAAAATGTGTAGCATTTTTCTCAAAAAGAGTGAAGGGTGTGATAAATGCTAAAGGATTTTTAGAAATTTAAAACTCTTCAAGGAGATATTTTTAAGGGGCTGGTTACAACTCCCAGGAAAAAGATTGCCAAGAACAGTTTGGAAGGATAGTCTTAGACACAGTGGAAAATAAACTGAAGATTTTCTAGGGTTAAACAGAAACTTCTTCTATCTTATTCCCATTTTAACTAGAATAGATTAACTAGAATAGAATAGAATAGATTTATTCTGTCATACTACTAGAGACTGAAAAGGAGAGACAGGGCCATATATTACTCTCAGTTTCCACCATTGCACATGGTAGTATCTCTGCAGAAGTTATTTAAATGTCATTGGTTTTATTCCAAACTAACTAAATGGGTTTAGCTGATTGTTATGAACTGGTTTAACACAGAAGACCAAAGGAAACTAAGCCTCTGTGAATAAAACAGATTGGACCTGGAGAGGTTCGAAATTTACCCAAAAAACATGATTAAAACCAAGAAAGGTTAGATGTTGGTGCCAAAAAAAAAATTGATATATTTTATTTAATAGTAAAAGAGGCAAAGAGAAAGACAGAG
>VYXC01008626.1:27257-74779 GCA_013397175.1 Platysteira castanea
TAACTAAATGGGTTTAGCTGATTGTTATGAACTGGTTTAACACAGAAGACCAAAGGAAACTAAGCCTCTGTGAATAAAACAGATTGGACCTGGAGAGGTTCGAAATTTACCCAAAAAACATGATTAAAACCAAGAAAGGTTAGATGTTGGTGCCAAAAAAAAAATTGATATATTTTATTTAATAGTAAAAGAGGCAAAGAGAAAGACAGAGGAAAGAAAGAAAGGAATGGAAAAAGAGGTGTGTGCAGGGGTAGGGGGGACAGAGAGAGTGGCAGGGGTTAGGTAGAAACATATAACCCTTCAGAGGGTCCCAATGACATCTCGTTGCTCCCCTCTATCTTCCTGGTGGTGAGGGTCCCCCGCCGCCGAAAAGTGTAGAATCCAATGGATTAATATATGTTTGGGCCAGGTGGGAATGCCCAGGTGCCTCCCCTGGGGTGGACAGGTTTGACACTGTCCCTTGCAAGACTCTGGATCTGTTGCATCATGTGCAGTGCTCTGGTGCAGGGTCTGGGAACCCCTTTGGTGGGGGCTTTTGACGGGTCATGACACCCTCTATGCTGTCCTTCATGTGGATGCAGCTTTTTCTGGGATCAAGGCCCCCCACAGCTGAACTGGTCTGAAGAGCAGACGATGAGTGTTAGCTGCATCTGACCAGAGGTTTTTTCACTACACATCCAAAACCTCTCCTCCTCCCCCACTCTTTGCTGTGAAGGTCGGTGCAAGCCTGGCAGTTGATGGCCCTGGGGCTGTGGTCTACACCCTGAAGGTGCTAAGCTCGATCCCTCTGTGAATGTATTCTTCTCCCCCTGAGTTACTTATCTCCATCAAGGAGCAGGTCAGGGCCCCATTCAGGGTTTTGGTGGTTTTCTCTGCAGGTTTTGTACAGTTTTGCTATAATAGGCAAAAGTCCTTAATGAAGATGTTTAAGCCATAAACTATAACATTTCAGTCTCCGACTTCAATGATAAAGAATGACATCTGTGGGCAAGTGCACAGGACCTACATTCTTCAGTTTGGTGAACATCCAGTAGCGGAATGCCACAAAAACAGCTTTTCTGAAGAGTAATTTCCTCAATGGAACTACTTGTTGAAAATCACTGAGTTTAATTTTTGCATCCATCATTTTATTGATTATTGAATGTTTGCTATAGCTGTCCAGTGTTTACTTTGGGAATATTTTATACATACGGTACAAAATAATACATGATGTGTTAATACTCTTTATGTGTATTACTACATGACCAGAGTCATTTTATAATTCATGCAGTATTAAAATCATTATCAAGCATATGCTTGTCAGTTTGGACAAAAGACATAAATAACAATTGGATATAAGTAACAACCTAGTTTCACAAACACAGGTTGTGAACCCAATCCAGTTCAATTCCAGATTCAAATTTATGTGAACTTAAAAATAAATCATAAAGTTGGCAATTTCTTCAAATAGGAAATAATTAGTCATAAATAAAAGTAAATTGAAAAAATAACTTGAGACAACATCTTTTAAAGGCATTACAGATAGCCATCCCCAAAATATCTCCAGTTATATCTATAGTTTTTCAGATAATCAAGATAAAGTGAAATGAGAGGATAAAAAATTCTAGTTAGTAGAAATCTGAAAGCAACGTGATATATTGAGAATCACTTCAGAAGAGCACAGGCTGGCAAAATGTAGTATTGCTATAATTAACACCTAGGATAATAAAAGGAATTTTTAACACCTTGTAGGTTTCTATTGATCATGGAACTCAGCATGATGGTACTAAGCAGAAAATACAGATAAAACTTGTTAACAATTGTAAATGTTGATCAAACTATAAATTAAAGTAATGTATGATAATGCCTAAAGTGTTTACATTCAAGGATGTTGTTATGGTAATATTTATCAAAGTTAATTAGCTTTGTCAGAGAAGAAGCAATATCCAACAAGCTTCTAGAGCTAGTTAATAAAATGTCAGCCTTAGTGGGATTTATCTTCATAAAAATTCTTTACCATTCATATATTAATATTACCCAAACAATCATTCAAGACTGAGACAGCTTAAGTATAATTAGGAAGAAGTGCTGGATAAACCTGTTAATACTAAATCATATTGAGGAACAAGAAATTACAGGTATCACACACACCACCAGCAGATATTTTCTGAACTGAACCCCCAAAACAAGTTCAGCTATAAATATTTAAATACAAAATGATGTAATGTCAAATATGCATTTTTCTTCATAAAAGACGAGGCTCTTCATATGAAAGTAGCAACCAGAAATTGGGAACAAATAAAGTCATTCAGTAGACTATTCAGTAAATCAAGATATAACATTTGAAAGCACCGGAGAATCTTATATAAGAAATACCATAAAATTATTATATTCAAATCTGTGTATATTTTATTTTCTGATGTAGATAAGGATAATATTACACTGTTGCACAGAGATAATCACAGCAAGTAGGATGTAGATCATTATCTTGTTAGTTAATGCTCTGTTGAAGCAAACTCAGGAATTTGATCATAGAATCATAGAATGGTTTGGGTTGGAAGGGACCTTAAAGATCATCTAGTTCCAACGCTTCTACCATGGGCAGGGACATGTTTCACTATATCAGGAATTTCTTCCTAAACCCTAATCTAATCCTGCTCTTTTTCAGTTTAAGGCCATTCCCCCTTTTCCTGTCACTACATGCTCTTATAACTATTGTCTCTCTGTCTTTCTTACAGGCTTTCTTCAGGTACTGGAAGGCTACAGTTAGGTCACCCAAAGCCTTCTCCTTTCCAGGCTGAATAATCCCAATTCTCTCAGCCTTTCCTGGGTGCTCCATCCCTCTAATCATTTTTATAGCCAGCTCTGGACTCACTCCAACAGGTCAATATTCTTCCTGTGTTGGAGGTCCCAGAGCTGGATTCATTACTCAAGATTGGGGTCTACCAGAGTGGAGTGGAGGAGCAGAATCCTGTACCTCAACCTGCTGCCCATGCTGCTTTGGATGCAGCCCAGAACACGTTTGTCTTTCTGAGCTGTGAGTGCACATTTCCAGGTCATGTTCAGCCTCTCATCCACCAGCACCCCCAAGTCTTTCTCAGCAGGGCTGCTCTTGATCTGGTCATCCCCCAGTCTGGATTGATACTGGACCAACCCAGGTGCAGCACCTTGCACTTTGTCTGTTAGACCTCATGGGATTTCCATGGGTCCACTTCTCGAGCTTGTCCAGGTCCCTCTGGATGGCATCTCATCCTTCACGTGTCAAGTGCAACGCTCAACTGTGTACACAGCCTCTTACCTATTGTGAAGAGGCACCATGGACGGATGAGGTGGGTGAAGGATTTCACTTTCTGCCATGAGCATGGACTACCCTCCATCCACTCCTTTCTTTACAACTGCTGCCTTTTCCTTGCTGAGGGATGGATAGAGGGTCCCCTTTATCTTGCATTGTTTCTGCTGGCTGCTGCTATTTGGGGAGGCCGGAGCTTGGTTCCAACAGCCTGTCTCCCTGTCTGAGCTTACCTGACCTTGCTCCCAAGTGGGTGATGACACAAATTGAACTCCAGAGCCTGTAGGGTATCTGCACCATACCTGCCTGAACTGCCACACCACGCCCTGGGCTGCTCCTGCTCCCTGGGTGCAGCTTTTCTATGGACAGTGGGTGTAATCCCTGCTGACTGACCACACTGAGGCAGAGCTGTCTCTGAGTCACGGCTCCACCACTAAAGATCTATTTAATGAGAGAAATATTTTCTTAATTATGGATATAGAACAAATGTCAATATTCTTCTGAAACTCTGAAAGTTTACAGAGTAGAATAGTTTTGCAGGAGATCTCAGTGGGAAGGAGTGATCTAAGACCAAAAAGGATCATTTGAAATGGTGACTCATATGTACATGTTTCCTTTAGGGATTTGAATTAGTTTTCATAGGCTGTACATCTGAACTGAACATTGTCAATAGATGGTGAACTTCAGGGGTGACTAATTCCAAAAGAATACTGAAATCCTAAAGGTAAAGGCCACAGAAAATCTCAGGACTGATAGGAGTTTGAAAAAACATTAACAGTTGTATATTTAAGAAGAGAGCAGGGCTATGGACCCACTAATATGCATATTTTTTGCTCATGCATATGCATTTTTAAGTATATTAATAGTTTCTTCACTTCTGTAGAAACTACTTGTTGATGTAGCTTCAATTAACACTTTATTAGTCCATAACCTCATTAAAAACCTTATCTGCCCTTTAGTGGGGATGGGTAAAACTCAGCTTTTAACTATGGAATAATTTTTATACTGTCATGCTAATATAGTAACATTAACTACCATAGTCCTGATAAAAACATTAATGAAGCCCAGTGGGAGCCTAACCTTTAACACAAATGAACTGTGTTGTCATGTGTCTAGACATAAATTAATTTTCATACGTCTTGAGATAAAATAAGGAGTATAGAAATACATTATATGATATTACACATTTATATAAGGTGTAGTAAAATATACTAACATGTCTCCAAGCAATAAGTGAAGAACACAGAGAAATTGGTATTCTAATTTTGTCTCATAAAAAAGATGTGAGGAAATTAAAAAGTCACCCAGAGGGAACTCAGAGACTGAAATTATCAAAGAAGCAGTGGAAAGTAGTCACTGAAACGAGAGAGAAAACAAAGGTGAAAATTAGAATAGAGAAAATTCAGATGGATTTTGGTTTTATTTGCCACTAGACCTTTGGCTGCCAGTTGAAAGGAAAATATCTGTTTTGGCCGTGTCTGTAATATATTTTAATCATAGCATCTTACATCTTCACCTAAGGTAGTTTCCTTCAAAGGTTTAACCCAGAAGAAATATGAGGTGAAGAACAAGCTGCAGTGTATACAGTGCCAAAAAAGAGTTGAATACGGCTATGATAATAATATAGGAAGAGAAAAGCAGTACACTCACTTCCATTTTAAAAGATAGGACAGTAGAGTACTTGTTTGGGTTTTTTTTTTCTTTTCCTGGAAGCTGTACACTTTTTATTATTATATAACAACAGCAATTATGATGAAGAAGATCATGATGATGATGATGATAATAATAATAATAATAATAAATAAAACCAAAAAAATACCAACCTCCTTGCTTGAACAATAGGAGAAGAGTATTGAGACTAATCCAAAGCAAGTATTTTAATTTTGCAGGTAAATGTTTTCTCAGAAACCGTAAGTTCCAATAGACTGCAGTAGTGAAATGTGAATCCACAAAATATGTCAAAAGGAGAAAAGCTTTGGGTCTTTTATTAGATTATTTCAGTAGATTGCTCTGCAACTGAGTGAAGATTAGCAGAAAATTTTTTATAAATTCCTGATGAAGAACAAGTTGTCTAATGTAGGATAAGAGAAGTGTATGTACATCAGCATTCCCCTGATGAGATTTCTTCACCTTCATTTACATTTTCCCTGTACTACAAAAGCTTAATTTCAATTACTGAAGCCAAAATTCAGGTATAGACTAGTAACTACTGATGCTATCTGAAGGAGCATTTGTAGCACCGTACAGGCAATTGACTAATTACATATGTCAAAGGAACGTTACAACCCATTAAAGGAAATATTCGGCAAACGCTGAGACTTCAGTTAATCCTTCTTGCTACATAAATCTCATTATTAAAAAAGTGGCTTCATCTGATCCTTGAAGCACAGAAGAAAATAAATAAAATGTCACATTGAAAGTTATAATAGACATCTTATTTTTCCAGCTTAATCTTTTATGTAGAATCCTTCTACATACAGCATAGGACATTTCAGATATCCAACTTCTGTTATTGATAATGGGAATAATAGCAATATTTTATGTATAAACTTTGGCTTTCATCCATGTTTGCAAACTTGGGTAAAAAGAATTAAGGTCTTTCACCCTATTTTATTTCTAAATCACAGAATAAACTTACAGAAACACTAATTGTCCAGGTCGTATTACAAGGGAGGGATTATCTGGAAGTGAGTTTTATACTCTCTACTGGTTAAAAAGTTACCTTGTTATGGCTTGCATAGGCTCTCTGACACTGGAGGACTACTTTGCGTTAGCTTTAACTTTGTTCTTTGCTAACTGTTTTAAGTCACATAGGATGATGTCATACTGATAAAAGTACATCTCTGAGGACAAACTAAAAGTTTGATTCATGATGGAAGAAATGGATACCATAATTACTGCTGGTGATTTAGGACTAAGTGAGGGATAAAAATCATTCAAAATAATGCTCATTGCCATACCTTACTTACATTGCACTCTTTACAAAAGGGTTTGCCAGAGTTGATAAAATCTGACTAAAGCTAACATGGTAAAGAAGACACTACACAAGCTTCTCATTGCAGAGCAGAGCAGAGCAGAATTTTACCCACACTGAGCAAGGAGATAATTTCAGAGTGAAAACTGTCCACTGCTATTGTCCAGTGTCAGTACTACACTGAGGTACTAGGTCTTGAATCCCAGACCAATATGAGAAGGAAGATAACTTAGCACTCCTAGATCTACAGTTCTGCCATTATCACTAACACCTAAAGCATTTGCATATTGTAATGGGAAATCACTCCCACAGTCAAAGATTAAAATATTGCAGACAAACAAATAATACACTATAAATCCCAGATGGCAATGACCATAAAAAAGCTACTGTAAAACTAAATTTTTAAAAAATGTATCCAACCATTTGCAATGCTCCCACCCTACTTCACAACTGAACAATATAAAGACTTGGCACTCTTGAGTGAATTTACCGTATATAATAAAACTGGGCAGTATATTCAATATACAATTATGATGAGCTGTGCCTTTTTCATATGTACAATACATGACTTGCATTAACAAATTACACCCAACTGAATCATAAACCCTATTACTTCTTTCAAACAATCTCAATAACTCAGAATCCTAGATTATTGCAATGACTCTTTAGATGGCCAAGTTGATAAAAAAATATTGAGCCTCTCACAGCTTTTACTAGGGCTTTTTAACTGCCTCCAAAGTCTAAGTGAAAAAACGTCTAAGTTCAATAAAAGTCCGAAGTGTTAGTAATCTTAATCACACAGCAATTTCAAAATGTAAGAATTTATAATATCAGTAATATCCCAGTTTTCTAAACTTTAATATATAAAGAAACTGCTATTTCCAAGCAAAGTAGAAAGCCTAAATGGTGTGGTCAATACTGAAATAGTAACAACGAGTAGTGTTGCTGTGCAGATTGCTTTGGCTACTGGGCCCACTCCTAACAATGCCTGGTGGATGACCAGCACTCAGAGTTCTGCACTCTGACATCTCCCGGTCACTGCTTACTCTATGCTCCTATGGGAACTGCTTTTTGCATATTGTTACAAGTTCAGATTTTCCCCGCAACCAGTTCTATGTATGTCCCTGGAAAATTCGGCTGTGTCCGACACTCCATTTGTCCATTCAAACCGAACCCTCCCCTGCGTTTGTCCCACTGGATGTGTCCCCTGTCATTTCACAAGTTACAGAACCCCATTGGTGTAGTCCCTCTGTCCTGCCCTTTCTGGCACGCAGACAAAAGGGGTTGGGAAGCGCTGGCTTTTGTCTTTTGCCTGCATTCTTGAGTAAGGTTGCATCAGACCTCTCTCGCTCTGTCTCCTGCCTTTGTCTACACAATCTTCACATCGAGTCTGCAGCCTGCTCCCTGCGAGGGAATACCAGACGCTGGTTTGTTACTTTTACAACAATTCTCTGCCAATTATTGCTGTAAGAAGAGTCCTCTCCAGGACACCTTAGACAGCAAAACGCAGCAGTTGGTTACTGGGCAACAGTAGACTGTGTTAGAGTAGGACCTATTTTTAGGTTTCATGTAATCTCTTGCATAAAAATATATGTTCCTAATAGCTCTTACAAATATTTTCAAATTACTCTCTCTGTCCTGAAATATTTAGCCCCGCAAAAATACATTAAATATATTACTTATATGCTATGATTTACTGATTTTTTTAATAAAGAACATCCTGGGGGTTTTTTTAAATTAAGCTACACCTTGGAATTTTATTACTGCTTTCTAAAAAAAATAAACAAAACTATTAATTTTCTAGGGACAACTTAGTTACAGAAAGTTCTGCCAGCTCAGGCTTTAATCACATCTTTTCTAGTAATAAGGAAGTAAATATTTTGTGTATTTTCCCTTCAACTGTCTAAAATTTCCAGAATTAAAAAGAAATTAATTTTGACTGAAATTACTTTTCAATTTAACCCTGATTTTTCCCTTACAAGATCATAAAAATAAAACAAATACTAATTTATAGGCATATTAATGTATTTCTGTAGAATTTTCAGATAGAAAGCATAATATGCCGTATAGTAAAACCACCTCAAAGCAGATCCAACTAAAGCAGATTGCTCAGGGCTGTGTCAAGTTCTGACCATCTCCAAGGATGTAGATTTCTCCAACTTTTCCAGGAAACTGACCAACTTCATGCTTAAAATGTTTTTTTTCCCTTATGTTTCATCAAAATTTTCTGTGTTGCAACTTGTGCCTGTTGCTTTTTGTCTTGTCACTATATGCTTTCAAGAGTCTGTCTCCACCTTCTCTATACCATTATATAATACATACAGTAAGGTCTCTACTTAGCTTACTTTTTCCTAAGGCTCAACAAACTGAATTTCTTCAGTGTATCCTCACATGGCACATGCACCAGAACCCTAATCATCTTATTCATACATAGGTGGATTAATTTAAGTTCATGCAGGACTTTCTGGCAATGAGGAGGCCAAGCTAGGTACAGCTCTTCAAGTACATTCTCAACAAATACTCAGTCGAGAGAGACAATCACTCTTCACAACTGTCTAGCTACGTCTTTCCTGAGAGAGTATGTGGTGAGCTTTCTTCTTTGCATGTGGCTCACCTTAAATTTGGAACTACCATTACTTTCTGTAATGCTCCTTGCTATCCAGACAGCATGTAATTTGCCCTGTTGCAGTGAATTACTTCATTCCAGATGAAAGACTGTATTTTCTTTTGTTGACACTCATGAGCTTTCTTCTGCTATATCTTCTGCTAGGTTGAGTTCCTCTGAATAGCACCATGTTAATTGCTCCCCCGACTTTGGTATTGGCTGCTAAATTGCTGAGTACTGCAACCTGTTACATCAACAAAGTTATGGAGCTGTGTTGGTCTCGGTAGCAATCCCTGAATAATGCCACTAGAAAGCAGCCAAAAGCTGGAATCATTAATCACACCCCTTTACAACTTACGGACCACCGAATTTTCCATCCACCTCACTGGCCATTTATTCAGTCCATATGAAGCCAAGTTGACTACAAGCCTTTCTGTCAGAGCACAACATCCACTGCTCTGCTTTTACCCACAGAGTCACCTATCTCATCACAATACACAGTTGGGCTGGTCAGGCATATTTTGCCTTTGGTAAACCCATTCTCTCTGTTCACAGTTAGCTTGTATGAGTCCTCATGTCCTTTATGTTCCCAGTAATGGCTCCCAGGTGGCTGATTAGAACTACTAACCCAGATACTTCTAGATGTTGCTGAAGATGTGCATGACATTTGATTTTCCTCCATCACACTATAATAAGAATTTTCTAATTTATTTACATAATATGAAATAAATTTAATGAGGTTTAGGAATATGTACTATTAAACAAATGATAATTTGGAGTTTTGTTTTCTTTAAATGTAGGGATTCTGAATTAAATAATTCAGGTTTTTACCTCTCATTTTTAACTTCACATCATTAATCACAGTTTGTCCTACTTTCTGTGAAAGTGAATATCAATATGATTGTTCAGAGAAATAGACTACAAAATTTTAACACTTGAGCAAATTTCAACATCATGAGCAAGTCAGCAAATGCTGATGAATAAAAGCATTTATAATATTATTTATTCCATTTGTCCCTGAAATGGACAAATTAGATTACACTTTTCTTGGAATAATGCTAGTCATTGAAATGCAGTTGTGATTCAGGAAAGTTGCAGCTTCTTCTGCTTGTTTTTGTTTTTATTATATATTCATGAAGAAAAGGAATGTGCTAAATTACACTGAATAAGAAGACAGAGCAGAATTTGATTTAGATTTAAGATATTTATGCTAATTCCATTGTTTTTATCTAAAAAAAAATCTTGAATGCCTTTCTTATTATAAAGACTTTGTTTTCATACAACAAATACTTGGATTTCATATAACAGGGTTAAAGTTTTCCAACTGTTTGATTTTAATTACTATTATTATCTACCAGACAGTATTCACAAAGTCGTAAATACTTTTCTTTAACAATCTTAAACAATTCTTTTACTGATCTAGTACAAGCTCTTGCTCTTGTAAATAAAGTATTTCAGTTACTCAAATATTCTTCATGGTATAACTTCCAGGAAAAGTCCTTTAGAGAGACAACACAAAGACAATCTCTTCTTACTTCTTACCCTTCAAACTCTGTTTCTTTGGCATTTGTATTTTCCTTTTCCCTTTTGTGATACTAAAAAACATCCACAGTTAATAATCATAATTATCTTACCAGTACTAATTCCTGGAATCCTGTAAAGCACAGCCAAGATCTCATTTATTAAAAATAATGAGAGCTATATCCTCGGATTGCTTCAAGGAATTCTTTGGACTGAAATTTTGGTAATTTTTTTGTAGCAGTATTTCAAATTTAACAGTATGAAACCTGTCTTCAGTTCCCCAAACACAAGAATACAAAACTGTCTCTGAGATATTTAGCTTACATTGGACTGTATTTGTGAAAAAGCTTTGGGGACACTTCAGCCATTTTTTCTTCTCTAAAATTAAAATAAAGCATATTGAGAGAATTATTTGTTTTAGCTTGATTCATAAACATGTTTTATTTTCTTCTGTAGAAATAAAATAGAGTAAAAATGAATTTATGAAGGTCTAGCCCAGGATTTTGCGTCACACTATTCTAGAATTTATATTTTTTTTTCTGAAAATCAAGAACATCAAACACAGTCCTGAAGATGTATTTTCAGAAGTGTTTTAGATAGTCAATCTGCCTCAGTCTCATTTAAGAACAGTCTGATGACAGTGGAAAGGGCCTTTATTCTTTGTCTAAAATTCCTAAAACAGAATTATGCCCTGTTCTACTCATTTTGACAGTGCTCTGAATATCATCAAAAAACATTATAAGGAACATGTTGTTTCATAAATGTGGACATTCATGCTTAAATGAAGGAAAAGAAATAGAATTGGAAGTACATAGAAATTTAAGGCCAGAACCGAATTCACCTGACTGTGATTCGGCTCCATGAGCATGGTAAGATGTGAACCCTATATACATATTAGAAAACATTAATTGCTTTGAACTTCAGAGATCCTTGTGGGTCCCTTCCAACTCAGGAGATTCTATGATAATTTTTGTATGATTCTTTTGCAAACAGCAATCATGCATTCAAGTTGAAAAGTTGTGGTTGTTTGATTGCTGATATTTTAAAACACTAGGATGCCGGTTTTTATCTTGGCTGTTGTGCATTCTGTTTTACACTCTGAAACATAATCTTATTACAGTAATAAACATTTTAATACTGAAGCACACCTACACTGGGTAGCATTACATGTATTGATCATTGTGTTGTAGATTTGCTTTTCATGTACCAACAAAGTAGTGAGTTATAAACAGGACAAATATTGCTTCTAATGGTCACATTTATCAATGTAACAACAAGGATATTGCATTCCTAAAGTGCCAGTTATAATTCATATATTTATCCATTGATTAGTTTACCAATTAATGCTTTGACATATTTTATATTAAAATATGCTATTGTATATTATCATTATATACTATTTGTAAACTTTAATATACTCTAGTGAATATTCCTAATGTGCTCTACATGCTTTCATTATAACTCTTAAGTGTTGCATAGTATATAGCAAGAATATTGTAGTCTTAAAGTCTGGTAATTTGTAGTGGTTGCTCTAAATAAAGAATAATTATTTATTGAATATTAATGCTGTTTTCTATTATTTTTTGGGGGGGGAGGATGGCAGTTCATAAGCATAAGAGGGTTTTTTTGTAGTAGAAATCATTATGTATACTTTGTGATAGTAAATGACATTCAAAATTATGTATTTTCCTTAAATATAAATGTTTTGCATATAGCCATTGCTGATTCAGCTGTCAGCAGTTGTAAGATATTTAAATTAAAAATGGAAGCAGTTGCTTGACTGAAATCATGGTTATCAATGATATGACATATTGCAGAGTCATCTTTGTTGTGCATGTATCACCAAACGCCAAAATACCAACATTTTAGTTGTCCTAATTTCCCTTCATGTTGGTGTTAAAGTATCGTATTTCCCCCTTATAGATTAGTATCTATAGAAGTTTCATTAAAAAGATAACTAATTAATCTGTTACATTAATAGTTTATATATTTTTCTTCTATTACAGAGCTGCAAAGTCAGCTACCCATAGGAATGTTTTATACTAGAAAGCAAGCAGATTTTTTTTTAAAAAAACGTCTTCTGTGGCAATATCAGTGGAATTTGGAAAACTGTTAGTCTCTGACATAACTAGAATAATGCAAATGTAAAGTCAAGGTTAGGATTGGTACTCTGAATATATTCTAATTGTGGAAGGAAGACAATTCATATAGAAGGAACTTCATTATTTAAGTCAAATTTTGCTGGTAAAAGGGGTGAACCTTTATGCTGTGCATCATGCCTCTTTCATGTGGCCACTTCCTACGTTGAATTGTTTGCCTATTGGTAACATAGCTGACAGGTGTAACTACTTCAGGTCAGTACACAGTGAACCAGAAATACATTGATTTCCAGGTA
Source organism: Platysteira castanea (assembly GCA_013397175.1). NCBI lineage: Eukaryota > Metazoa > Chordata > Aves > Passeriformes > Platysteira > Platysteira castanea. Next base: position 40,021 of record VYXC01008626.1, read on the forward strand.
GACTTTCCATTTCTTTATCTAGCTATATGCTTAAGAGAGAAGATAGATAGACACATGAATCTGTGAAAATAGTTGCCTCAGACAGAGCAGTTTTCACAATTGAATATGATCTAGAAGATTTAGTGTACCGTGCTGAAATTTAACAGACAGCAGATCAATTTAGTTGGGTGAGACATATTTTCTCACAAAGACATTTGGCTTAACACTGATCGCAGCATTTCTTTGTCTATCTTAAGCAGTTAAACTCTCCATTAAACTTTACATGGTTGTGCCTAGGATTGATGCTCAGATGGCAAGTGTCCACTTCCTCATGAAATAATCTCCATCCACTTTATGTATTTTATGGCTTTCATTTTCTTCCTCAATGTTAAAAAGATTTATTGAAAAATAACATATTCTGGACAGAGTTCACCTTGTCTAGCTCTTTCAAAGGTGTGGTAAAGATGATCCTGCAGATTTTAAAGTGTATGCTTTCAGAAGTGTTAAATATTCTGCAGGGCTACTAAGAAATGAAGTATCTTCTTTCATTGTGTTATTTGAATACATTATTGGATTATTTTTAAAAGCTAAAATGTTTTTATTGAACAATTCCAACTTTGACATTATAAATCACAGCTAACTTGTTCTTCACTGCCCACAAGCAATATTCAGGTGTTATTATAAAACTTACTCTATTTCCTAGAATAAGTTTTTCTTTTCTCATGCATCCCCTGAACTGACCTAAGCCTCACAAGTCTAAGATTTTTTAAAAATTCCTATTGCTGTCCGTCAGTTTTGTCCAAGAAGGCATTGTAGAGATCAGTGACGTCTCTGTGAGCCTTCTCTTCTCAAGACTAAACAACTCCAATTCCCTCAGCTACTCCTCATAGGACATGCTTTCTAGAACCTTCATCAGCTTCATTGTTCTTCTTTATTGTTTTATTTTATTTTAATTATTAAACTGCTCATCTCTGCCCCTGAGTTTTCTTACTTTTACCTTTCTGTTTCTCCCCTTTCCACTGGAGGAGAATGAGCAGGTGGCTGTGTAGTGCTTAGTTGCCAGTTAGGGTTAAGCTATGATACAAGGCAAAGAGAAAAACATAAGAACCACTGCTTAATGACCTTTAGGAGACCTTGCCTTGCAATAATAATCACGTTTCTGTTCCATCTTTGCATTTCCTTCATGATCTGTGCTCAGAAAGGAAAACACAGAAGTACCTGACACCAGAATAGATGCACAGAAGAGCCACTAAAATGGAATTAAAAGTATTGTTTTATTGAATTGGTAACACAGTATTAGATTAAACAACAGAAGGTCGATTTCATTTCTGCAATCATCTCATATACATGAAACTCCCTCACTTTACTGCTATGTGTCAGTACCCATCTGGACCCAAGCTACAAGCAAATTCCATCTGGTTGAGATTTAGCAATGACATTGTCAAGCATGAAATACTGGACATTTGCAGATATCCACAGAATATGTCTGCTACATAGAGTTAAAGCTAGAATGCTTTAACTTTTGATGTCTGCTTCTATGTTATTCAGCTATTTGCAATATCAAGCCTTCAAACAGGAGGCCAGTTAACATTTTCAGCCTCTGGGCAGGTGCCTCAACTTTTGCAACTGTGAGTTAGAATTGCAGGATATGATCTGGACCCTGAGCCCTTAAACTTTAATCTACATTGGCCAGAGTAGGGTTTGATTTGTTTTGTTTTAAGAGACAGACTGTCACAGGAGGATTATTAGAAGTGACCTTATAACTGCAGCTATCTATTCCTTCCCTCTTGCATAATATTTGAATCTTTTAGGTCCTGTTCAGGAAAAATTCTTGGTGTAAGTTGTCATAACTTACTGGTACTGAAAGGGGATTTACATTTTATTTAGACTATAGCCCACACATGTGCAATAGATTCAGCTGGGATGGAGTAAAATCTTCTAAATAGCAGCTTGTACGCTGCTGTGGTTTAGATTTTTAACCAAAACAATGCTAGTAATTCACCAATATTATAGCTCTCGTTGAACAGCATTTGCACAGCATCAAGGCCATCTATCTGTCACTCTGACTCCCTGTAGTGATTAGACTGGGGGTGTGCAGAAGATTGGGAGGTAACAGAATCATGCAGATGACCTAAATTACCAAAATAGATATTCCATGCCAAATAATGTTAAGGTTAGTAGTAAAATGCAGGAGAGCTTGTTTAGGTAGTTTAGCTATCTTTCACATGGGAACTGGCTGGTATCAGCCTATCTGTGGGAGGTAGTGATTGAGTTTGCATCATTTGTCTTGTTTTGTCTTCTCTCTCTCTTTCTTCTACTTTTGCTTTTTAAACTATTTTTATCACTACCCATGAGTTTTCTGACTCTTGCTCTTCCTTTTCTCCTCCCCTGTCACACTTGAGGCCAGGGTTGGGTAGAATAAGCAAGCAGCTGTGGTACAGAGCTGCCTACTGGGGTGAACCCACAAAAGCGTGAAACAGAATATATTCAGAAAAGTATCAGAAAGTGACATAGGATCTTTATCAATGTTGAATCCTCTGGATCTGGTTTTTTTTGGATCATCTAGCAGAACATATGTTAATTTCAAGACTTTGAGATAGGCATGGAACATAAATTGTTAGCACTGTTGCAGATGCAGAGCTTACAGGTGATGACATTAAAAGTTTAGTAATGAAGGTAAGAAGTTTTGATTTGAAAACATGAAACATTACCCTTGTATACTGAATAACCAATTAATGCAATTTTTACATTCGTGCTCATGTTGAAATACCTGAAAATAAAATACTTTTTTAATATCCACATGTCAGTGTTCAGTTAAGCTAAAATTATTTTCCATTCAAATAAAGAATGGATATATACATTAGTTTAGATTAAAATATTTCAACTGATTGAATATTCTTTTCAGCAGTTATGAATATTTCATCTAATGGAATTCACTTTTCATGAACAAAACTTTAAAAATATCAAAGGAAATGTTCTATAAAACCTTTTTTTTTTTTTGCAAAATACTCCTGATTAACATTCCAGCCATGTAGTGTAAAATATCCTAATTATAGTACTACTGTACATGACAGAAATTAACCACATCTTACTTAATAACAGAAAAGCTATGAAAAGGATAGTTTATTCAAATTAGGAAAGCTTGTTTCACTAAATGCACTTAAATAACTGACAGAAAATTAATTATGTCATTAGTCAAAGAAGCTGCACTTTATTTGCTAATATTTCCTACAAGGTATTTTGTGCAATTTTCATGCTTTATTGCATAACTTTTTATTCGCCGTAGTAGCTAAAGCACTTGTGATTTACTGTGAATGTATTAAGATCTGATGTCAGTGTAGTAATCAAGAGAATACAGCGAGAGTGGAGCACCTGACCATGCTTAGACAGGCTCTCTACCTGTATATTCTTGGCCTTGTGCGTCTTTCTAGCAATATATCGATACACATTACGAGGGTATGCCAAATTTTTAAATTAAATCAATTGAATGGTGTATATTTTTCCCATAAAGATCTCTTATTCATGTAAATTGAAATAAAAATAAACTTTGGTTGCATCTATTCAAACCTGTAGTTGTCAATTCCTATAGAAGTTTTACAGCATCTACTTATATGTGCATCTTTTCTCTATTGTTCAACATGGAAAACCAATGAGAACAACACTATCACAGATGAAGCTATGGGTTTAAAACTAGTCAATAAAACTTTTCCAGATTAAAGGAGTTCATGCCTTTCATAGATGGATGCAACTGGCCATCTGGCAAATAGAATAAATGTTCTGTGAAATTCATTTTTATCAGTGTATAGGGAAAATGTATTTAGACTCTTTTAACATTGTGCTATAAAGATAAATTAAGGATAATGAATTACTGTGCTGTACTTCAAAAACATAGGAAGCAGTAGTGTACTAGTCAAGCAAGAAAGTCTTCACAAGTCAGCCAGGCTTATAAGGACAGCTTTAAACTAGACTTACCAGAAGAAGGGGATAGAGTTTTGAGTAAATAAAGAACCAAGGAATGCGGGTGTGTTAGAAACCACCCTGGAAATACCTGTGAAATGCCTCAAAGGAGTTAGGTCATGTTCCTTTAAAATGGTCATAGTCAATAACCCAACTGAAATTACTACACCAATGAAGTAGGATAGGTCAAAAAACCAGGAGATGATGGAAGCCACTGTGCATCTAGAAAGCTAGGATCTAATCACTAGTACTGAAACCTGGTAGGATGAATCACACGGAGCACTGCAAACAATTGTTATAAACAAGGAATTTGTAGGAACAGGCAAAGAAGGAGAGACTGAGGCACGAGTTACTTTCTGTACATAAAAAATGGATTGATTGGACAGACCTATCTTTGAAAAACAGTGATGAACAGGTTGAGAGCTTGTGGATGAAAATTAGAGGCCAAACTAACAAAGCTTTGTGGTTGGTGTTTACTACTGGCTGCCTGATGAAGAGGAAGTTGTTGACAAATTCTTCTTAATTCAACTGTGGGAAGCACCATGTTCACTGATCCTGCTGGGACATTAACATCTGCTGGAAAAGCAGCACAGCAAGTTATAAGCAGTCCTGGAGACTCTTTGAGTGCATCAAGGATAACTTTTTAATCCATGTGATAGTTTGACAAGAGGAGAAGCATTACTAGACCTGTTGCTGGCCAACACAGATGAACTAATAAGAGATGTCAAGACTGCTGGCAGCCTGGGCTGCAGTGACTGTGCCCTGGTGATCATGTTCTTAATGGACATGTGAAGAGGAAGAGTAGAGTCAAGAGACTGAATTTCAGAATTTTCAGTTCTTTGATGGATTTGTGGATGGAACCCTGAGGAAACTGGCCTCAGGGACAAAGACGATGAACAAAACGGACTGTTCTTTAAGGAAATCAAGAGGAAAGCAAAAGCTCTTGATTATCATGTGTAAGAGATCAGACATGGAAGGCAGAAGACTAATGCAGTTGGCTGATGTAGTTGCTAATCCTCTCTCCATTGTATTTGAAAAGTTACAGTAGTCAGGCAAACATCCCAATGACTGCAAAAAGGAAATATAACATCCATTTTTGCAAAGGGTAAAAAGGAGACCCTTGAGTACTTCTGACCAGACAGCCTTTTAGTATACAGAAAGGGGCCTGTAGTGACAGAACAAGGTGGAATGTCATGAACCTGAAAGAGGCTATGTTTAGATTGGACATAAGAGTTTTTTTATGATGAGAGTGGTGAGACACTCGAACAGCTTTCTCAGAGAAGCTGTGGGTGCCCTATGCCTAGAAGTGTACAAGGCCAGATCGGATGGGACTTGGGAGTCTGGCCTAGTGGAAGATGCCCCTGACCATGATAGGAACTAGATGATCTTTATGACCCCTCCCAACTCAAACCATTCTGTGATTCTAGATTCTGTGATTCTATAGTTTATGATTCCATTATTCTGTACTTTTGAGGGTATAACATGCACAACTGCTTTCACTATTGAAGAAAAGAGTAAGGAAGTTAGCTATGAAAATGGCTAGCTCTTACTGTGCATGTGTATAAGTTGGCATATTGATCTTATAGCTTTAAAAAGCCAGAAAAAAAATGCTTATTTCCATCTTAATTATTTTGAGTCATTATATTTACTACTTGAGGAAATTTTTCATACTGCTTTTAAGCAATAAATAAATATTGGTTGTATGACTTTTATTTTAGAGTACTAAAAGAAAATAGCAATCTGTAGTTTATCTAAATAAATATTTTATGTTACTTATTCATGATAAAAATTTCATAGCAACTGCCAAAGTAGTTTTCTGGCAATCAGATGCTTTCAAAAACAAGTTATGTAACTAAATTTTTAACTGCCACTAGAAAATGTATCTATGAGATTTCAATTAAAATAGAATATTTTAAATTGTTCATAGTTTTATAATTAAATCTAGTATACAGAAAGCAAAATCAATGCTTAAGTAAAAATTTTTTTAGAGATCTTTCATTACTAGTACCAAAATGTGGAACACTGGAAGACCAACACCATATTTTTACTTATTTATTGGTAGTTTTCAAGAAACTTTCAATATATGCTTACAACCAAGAATTGTGCTGCAGGATTCTCCAATAAGTTTATAAAAGACACATTACTGTTTCTGATCCCAAAGAAACCAATATGTTAGTTATTTCAAATGGCTTCTGTAAATTTTGGCTGCCATCAACCTCTCTGCATATACACATACTCTTGTTTCTTCTTTAGATTTAACTCCAAACACAAAATATTCATCTTCTATTCTACCAAGTATTTTACATATTCTGTATTTTAAATCAAAGGTTCGTTTTGTGTAGTTTTTGCCTTTACTTCATATGAGAATAGCATCTGTCTTTATATCATCTCATACTGAATTATCATAATGATTTCTAGAACATATATTTATTACTTCTTCGAACTTTAATTTAAAATGTATTATGATTGACTTCCTTCTGCATATTTACCTTCAAAATGGTCAGTTACAAAGAGGTCATGGTTATTCTGTCTCATTCATCAAGGACTTCAAGAGCTAGATCATTTCTCTACCGTGATTATCTAGAATACCTAGCAGAAGGTCATTTTGTGACATTATAAGCAGCATATACTCATTTTATGATTTTCTAAATTGCCTATGCAAAAGACAATCACAATAGCACACCTGATGTTTGAATGCAATTAGTATGTAAACTGATCACGTCTAGTTATGTGCAAATGTCCAATTAGGTATGTGAATAGTTGCCTATTGAAAACAGAAGCACACAAAGGGAAAAAGCAGCAAGACACTTTATGCAAGGGACTGTCCTGCTTTTGTTAATTAAAAATTAAAAATAAGTAACTGGCAACAATAAGAAAATTAAGAATAACACAGGGTTACAAAGCATATCAATAACTTACTGTGCTGTAAGGGTACTTAATAGCCTAGTGGTAGGTCTTCAATATTCATTCATATTCTATATCCAAAAAGACTGCAGAAGCAAATTCAATCCTTAGTTAATTCAGATGAATCAATGCAGTAATTTTAGGGGTAAGTATTTTCAGTCTTTAGACAGCAACTATGTACGTAGTTGTAGATCAAATGAATCCATGTTTAAGCGAGCCCTATATATGGAAAATGCATCTTTTTTTTTACTTAAATTCAGTTATAATTCAGATTCATATTGTACTATTGTATTGTTAAGCTAAAAGAATATAGAAAGAATAATAACTGATGATGAAAGAATAAAAATTCTAGGTAAAATGTGGTTGGCTTAAATTTTTAATGTTCCAATTCTAAAATTCAGCTCTTGCTATCTGTCTCATACATTGTCATTTTCCAATATGTTTTTATAGAGTAAGTATTAGCCATATATTGGAGTGATCATCTCATATTTTAGTGAAATAATACTGCTTCTTCTTCCAATCCCAGCCATACTCTATCCAGTGGATGTAGAGTCACACACTAGGATTTACAATGAACAAATCTACTAAATACAAACCCTATTTCCTTCCTCAAGCAGGTAGCAATATCAGGGCTTTAGCATATTATTTTAAACTATTAAGCTGTGGCTTATTCTAGTATTGCTTTTGAAACACGCAGAATAATCATTGTAGAAAGCAGAAAAAAATGGCTTGTACTGTTTATTCAGTTTAATGTAAGAAAAAGTTAAAGAAACACAAGTGAAGAGGTGAAAAACACTAACTGAAGGAGGTTTTCAAGTGCAGTAATCAGCATGAAAGACAACTAGAAGTTAAGAGCTGGCAAATCAAATACAAACTGCATTAAGATGACAAGAAAGATTGAAGAAAGTTGAGACGATGAAAGAAGAAAGAACACAAACTAACGGGGGATAAGGTTGAGTAATACCCAGTTTCTGAAGCTGATTCTTCTGATGACATCAGTAGAAGTCTTGTTACAAATTCTGACAGGAGAGGGATAGAGCTTTCTTTGTACTAACTGTAACCTTGACAATTTTATACATGGCTCATAACATCTGCTTCACTGAACAGCAGCTGGCTAATAACTTGCCAGAATACCAACTGAATTAGAAAGCTGTGAATCACTGCACTCTACCAATTACATGCTCAAAAGATTTTGTGAACTTCAAAGCTCTGAGTACACAAGTGAGCATTTGTAGTACCAGTTTCCTATAGTAATGAAATGCTAGTAGTGCATTCAGCAGCCTACGCCATTATTCTCTAGTAAAAATGGTAAATGCGTAACTGTGTGCATTGTGTTTGTGATTAGTTTTTGGTGGGTCAGTTTGGTCAAACTATTGAAATATATTCAATTCCTGTATTTGTTAGACTGGCAATACAACTTCTAATTTGTTGTAAAGTTGTCTAGTGCTTTGGTGGATGTTTACCGGTAATTCACAAAATTAAATAGATTCGCAGAAAAGTGTGATCTTTTTTGGACTCTTTTACAACTCAGGCCTTTGAAGCAGGTGCTAGAAAGCCTTTGTGAAATATTAAGCAACAACTTTTTCAATTGGTTTTGTTTCCAATACAGAATCTTGAGAAACTTGAAGACTCAGACTGTTTCTAAACACCTTTCATAGGAGCTTTTGGATTTAGCAGACTACATAGTTGAATTCTTAGGGCTTAATTTATGACTAAATGGTTGAGTTAGGTATCTATATGAGATACAGAAATCCTACTGAGACATTTCTAATGTAGACACCAAAATGTCTAAAAAAACTTGCCACTTGGTACCAGGAGTGTGATTCAGACACAAAATTTATATTCTTAGACTTCTTACACAACATATAAGAAGGATGAAGTGATGAAAAGTGATTCAGAAAAATTACATACTAATCATACACCAAAAGTAATCTATTGTCAAAATATTTTAGTGCTTTCAAGCCACAATAGCTGTAGGAGGATCTGCTAGAACAAAATTTTGCAATTGGCCCAAAGACACCAATGGACTAGCAAGCCAATACTGAATTCCAATCTTAGCTTTAGAAAGCTGAAAGACATATTTATTCCTTTCTTCTCAGGTGGCCGTTTACTCACTTAACTAAAAATTATTTCAACAAGGTGCCAGTCTTGAGCAGAGATGAAGAATCACCCTTCAGGCAACATGTAATTATTAATGATCCAAATAAAGCACATGAAATGTAGACTGACTTTAAATAAGCAGTCAGTGCACTAAACTCTGGGATAAGCATGGAAAGACTCCTATGCAAAAGACTGGATCAGATACGACACACCTTGAATTAAGAAGGGAACTGAACTCAAACTCTTTTTCGTTTCTGTTTTAGTCAAGTTACTCTTATGGAATGTAGGAATACCGGCTGCTCACCTTTTCTGCTCATGCTTTTGAGCATGAGCAAAAACCTTCTGTGCTAGTTTACAGTTCCAAATCAATTCAACCTCTTGGGAAAATGTTGATTTCTCTCTGAATATGATCATCCTTGCAGCGGTACTGATTTACAAGAGAAAATAAGGAAATTATAGCCTGCTCATTTCCAGTCACAAACAGATATTGTTGTACAATGCTTTATCTAGCAAGGTTAGGGTTACTTCTATTCCCCAGGAATTTGGAGATGGGGGGTGGGTAGCTACTGCCATTAAGTAGTCAACTAGAGAATTTCTAGCTTTTGCTATCACAAAGTGATACCTATGCAAAAGCACAACTCAGAATAAAAAAAGTCTGGACCTTATCTGCCCAACTCTATCTAATGCTGGAATAAGAAAGCAGAGCAGAACAGGTTATATAGAAGATTTGCCCAAATTATCAGGGCTGCATCTGCCAAACTATAATTGGGCACTATAACACTTAGGACTGTGAAGTCCAGAGGCACTTTTATATCCTTGTAAATTATTTAGGGTAGGAAGCCAGAAGAGGATAGTAACCCACATAATGCCCAACTGGCTTCAGATACAAAGGAAGTCAGAGATTGGTCTGGGGTTGCTTTGGATGAATGAGGCTGTTGACTTTTTACAATGACAATCAAAGTTAAAAAGCAATAAATGGATAAAGATTGGAAACACACTGATGGGTGTCCAACACTCTGCAGAAGGTTGTTTATGTTGTAGAACATAAGTCTTTGTCTAGAAATTGCTATCCAGCCACTATATCCATGAATGTTAGATTTTATGTCACTGAGTAGTACTGCCTGGTCTCTCACCCACCCCACCCTAAATTCACCGTGACAGTTGCAGTAGCATGATCTGTCTCATCATGTTCTGAGAGCACCAGAGTGTCATTTGTTTTTGGAAAAATTAAATTTTATTTTCCAAAGTACTTAGACACTGTGAGAATGGACACATGAATATTCGCTTGTCAGGTAAGGATCAGTAATGCTCTGTGAATGCGAAGAATTGTGTACAAGTGTGCATACACAAACATGCAGAAGATTTTTTTCACTAATAATTTATACACGTATTTTAAGCCTTGCAAATTGAATATTATTTTTATCTTTTTTCCTTTTTCTTTTCTTCAGAAGACTGTTGCACATACAGGAATAGTTTTTTGGGAGTATTTCACATTTATTAAACTTAAAATCCAGTAATTTGAAAGTTATTATATTTTAAAATATACAAAATGTCATAAGCCTATTAAGAGGTTTCATTTAAGGCCAATCAGTACCACTAGCAATTTAGCAGAATGTGTTCCTGAAAGGTGAGAATGGCGTTTCTTGATTGAATAACCCATGGTTATTCCTCTTCCAGTGGGATGAGGAATGCTTTATGTGATGCAGCTGTTGAACATCACAGACCAGTAAATTACTCTAACTACTCTATTTACCAGAGAGTCCTAGGGGTTTCTTTTAATATGTTTTCTTTTTCTAAAAATAAAGAATTATTGTACAAACTGGCTGCGGTTGGAAATCTCCTGTTAACAACCTTAGAAAATGGAAGTTTCTGACACAGAATAGCTGGTATTAATACAAACGTATTCACTATAACTGCGTCTAAGCCAAGTCAAGGAAGGAGAAAGAGTTATTTAAATTCTGTCTCTGTTCAGCTCTTGGCTGTTTTTTTAATGCTGTTAATTTGAAAACTGGTGAGTCTGGATAGAAAATGTGCTAGTACTACAAGTAATTTTTACACAGACAGCCCTTGTAATGACAGGACTTTTAATTGCTATTAGTGGGCCAGGCTGGATTATTATCATTGAGACAAAATTTCCTTTAAATATTAACAAGATTTTAAATAATTTGGTCTCTGAAACAAAGACCCCAAATCCATTCTTAAAGAAACAGCTGGAAGCAGTATAATGAGAAGATATAAGTAAAGAAAGAATTTGAGCAGAACTGGTGTCCAGTAACATGATTCAGTCCTTTCTTTTTGCCCTTTCCTTTTTCCCTCTGCATTTGGTCTTACATGTGCTTCTGCTATTCAGATAGCACTTCACTTGGTACAAATTTGAATGAACCCTTTAAAATTTCTTCAGACTAATTTCCTGCACAATTCCAGAAACACAATGCTTGAGCAGACTACTTACTGCCTTAGGAAGTCACGGGAATTAGTAGGAATAATTCCTACATGCTCTGAGGACCCTGGTTTCAGATTGTCCATGATTAGCTCCAATAGGATCAGGTACCTTTCAAAATAAAGCCATATTCATGTGTTTTTAAGAACAGTGGTGATGACTAGCCCCAAACAGAAGAGCCGTATCTAGAGGCTACAGAATCCTCTCAGAAATGTGTACACACGGACTAAATTCTCTCCTCAGACACAGGAGGGTTAAAAGCTGTTTGGAAAATTAAAATTCTAGGTAGATTTTCCTTAAATTTTTTTGATTCCTATCAGTAATTACAAAAAAAATTAATTTTGTAATAGTTTTATGACTAAATATTTATGTATTTCATCATCATGATAGTATTGCTTTTTCTTGTAACTTTTTCCCACTTTTTTTTTATCATGTTTCTTTAGGTGGAAAGAAATCATTTCCAAAAATCTTGAAATGGTAGATTCTTCACTTTAAAAAGATTACCGAAATTGGGAATTTCAAAGGAGACTAAATTACCAGGTTCAGTAACTTTCAATGAAATTTTTACTTTGTCCCTTAGGTACTTTTAAGAATCCTGTCTCTCATAATTTAAACACTTGCATTAAAATGGTAGGCTTTTAGAAGCAGTGAGTAAATAGAGTTTCCATGACTTCAGTGGAAACTCATTACCCTGGAAAGTAAGGCATTTTTTAATCAAAGTGTTGGAATTCCAGCACTCAAATCTGAAGATTTTAAAGTTGAGGACTGAGAAGTTTAAGGAACCTATGAATTCAGAAAAAAGCCCACCATGAATAAATAAAAAAAATTTAAAGTTACTCTTGAAAACATTCCCCATTGTGGTGTGAAATGAACAAGACAAGGGTTTGTCACATGCTTCTTATGGGGGAAAACATGAAAGAACAAATATCGTGGAGTTATTCTGAAGGTGCTGTGCCGGTCTTATGCCTAAAAGTCGATTCTGTTGATAGGAAGTGAATAATGGCGTAGGAGTAGAAGAGAGAATGTCCCATTAAGTAATTTTATCTTGATTTTCTCAGGAACTGAAACTTACATGAGCATGTTATCTTGTCTATTTGTGCATATTGAATCTTTTCTTTCCCAGGTAATTTACCAAGTTCAGCTACATTTTTTGGCAAATTGCCAGGCCTCTATGTTTCATGAAAATACGCAGCCTAATGAAGGAGACTGACTGCATCATTGTTCCTATTTAGGTAAAGTATTCCTCATTCAAGAAGGAGGAAGAAATCTCACAAATATTCTCACACTAGAATAATTTAAAACCAAAATCATACCTTACCATACACAGTAGTCAGTTACCGTGACTGAAAAGTGGAATCACCTGTGAATTTCAAATCAGAGTTTTATGATCACATATAATTAACTGGGAAAATCACTCTATTCAATCCATTAAAGAGAAGGCTTTAGTTAATAAAGATGGCTACTGACAGCCTACCTGAGAAATGTTAGATTCTTTCGTGAACAAGGTCTTAAAACTAGCTACTAATGCTTAACAGTAGCACAGTCAAAACACACTGATACAGACTCTGCAAGAGAAGGTCCTGCACAGACATGCCAAAGTGGGCACAGGTGCATCCCCCCTTGCCCTCGCTGGCAGCTAGTTGCAGACAGTTAACTATTCAGACTTTCAGACACTGCCCCACACAGCCACTAGCTCATTCCCCCCTGATAGAACGGGGAGAGAACTGAAAGGGTAAATGTGAGAAGACCTGTGGGTTGAGATAAAACCAGTTTAAAAGGTAAAGCAATTAAAAGCAAAAAAAATGAAACAATTTAAGAGGTATGGCTGCCCATGCAAGCAAAGCAAAACAAGGAATTCTTTCACCACTTCCCATGGGCAGGCAGATGTTCAGCCATCCCTAGGAAAGCTGTCACGCTATCACTCATAGCTGCGACTTGGAAATACCAACATCATCACTCCAAATGTCCTTTCCTTCCTTTTCCTTCCACCAGCTTTATATGCTGACCATGATGCTGTATGGTGTGGGGTCACAACTGGGGTGATCAATAGGGGTCAGCTGTTCTGGCTGTGTCCCCTCCAAACTCCTTGTGTTCCTTTCCACCAGCCTTTTGACTGGTTGGGTGGTGTGAGGAACAGAAAAGGCCTTGGCTCTGTGCAAGGTCTGCTCAGCAATAACAAAAATAACTTTCGGCTATCAGCACTGTTTTCAGCACAAATCCAAACCACAACCCCATACCAGGTACAGTGAAGAAAATTAACTCTATCCCATCCAAAACTATTACACCCATTGAGCTCATGACTTCTCAGTTGAATTGCTGGCACTCATGTTTGTTACCTTACTCATCTGCTAGTCTGGCTTCACATCTGTACTTGCACAGAGGCTCTGAGTAGAGAGCACACTCACGCAGGCAAGGTTATATACAGTATTGATTCAGACTGTAGGACAGATTGCAGTGATGAAGCACAAGGCACAGTCAGATGAAAGCACACTGACCAGCCACCTGTTCACATGCAGCTCTGTCTCTCTACCCTCTTCTTCCTTTGTTTTTTAACGTTTTCTTGTCCTCAGTCCACCTTTTACTGCCTTGGGTGTTCCAGCCCAACTATAACTCTTGCACATTTCCACCAGATCTTTGAGTTTAACTTGGTTTGCTTGATTTAGTCAGGCAGCCTAATGAACTGCAGCCACCATAGGCATACCTGGTATGCTCCTACCCTCAGGAATGAAATCAGCCTAAAAACCTACCCTGTGTGTTATCCACCAAGGACAAAACTAGTACAAAAAGAACTTCTGTTGTAGATTCCACTTCAGTCATGCGTGGATGTCTATAAAAAGCTGAGAAGCTGATGCAAAGATGCTATTCTATTTTTCCTTTCCTAAGACAGTATTAAAAGGCAGCTAAGAATGCACTCAACTTTTTCCTAATTTCACTTTACATTTAAGCAATTTCTGCATTTCTTTAAAGGACAATATCTGATTGCTTTCCCACCCATTTACAATTTGAGCAATGGTTAGCAGGAAGTAATATGGCCTAATGAGAAGAATTTTGAATGAGAATGTGGCCCAGACATTGACAAATCTGGAGCATTGATTTACTAATAACATATTTTCTTAGGCATAATTTGTCTAAAAGAAATAATATCAGCACTTCAGCTATAAATTCATATTTTAAAGCACATATTAAGATTTACTATCATATCATAAAATGCCATAATAAAAAAATACTATTTTTATGATCCAGTTCTATTGTGAAATAACCAGATTTTTTAAATACATCTATCCTTTTCTATTATGTTAAATAGAGCACAACAATACCTACAGAAAATGAGGGCTGAAATAGGTTCTCAAAGAAGCAAAGTATGCATAGTTATCATCTGGCCTAGTAACGAAAAATACAACCAGTGTATGCCACAGGGTGAGCAGTAAGTGTGGGACAATTTCTGCCTTCTTTGAACTACATCCACTAAATGGCTTATGGATGCCAAAGAATTGGGAAATTCATTCAGGCTGAAGGATTGTTTTTTAAGGCTACATAAACTCATGGAGCTTTGCAAAGCAAAGCTGTGTTCCCCCATGGTTGTATTCACAGTGCTGGGCAGGACAGCATAGACTGAAAAAATAATAAATGCACAGCTGCCCGCAGTTGTAGATGCTGAGGATGAAGGGGTGAAGCCTTCAGAAAATCAAGTCTTCAATGGGTCTAGACTTCCACTGCTGCTACAGGTCCATGTACTCAAGCGTAGCCAAGGATTTGCCATTTTTTCAGAGCACTGTCACAATTATACCAAAATTGCCACTGTATACATAACCTTTTCCTTCAACCTTGTGGAGCAGTTTATGTTAGAGCTTTGTAACCATCCCTAACATCCAGGAAGAGGAGTAATTCTATTAAAAAGTCATGCTTAATTTTGTCATTATGTAAACCCAATATAATGCATTTTTAAACGTATTTAATGAATAAAACATGCCCTCTGTTTAAATGAGGAATACTCTGTAGCAAAGCTTTCTGAAAAGCAGTAGTTTGAAAATTTAACAATATTTCTTCTCACTTTCATTTAACTATTGATATATTCAAATGATAACACCTTGTAAATAAGCGATTCCAGGATGAGACTGCCAAGAAAATATTGGGCATTTTCAGTTCTTTTGACAAACTTGATATATTTTATTCTTTCATTCAATCACTTTATCAGAAAGACTGCTTAACAAAGGGGTAATCAATATATTGCAGATTTTGAAAATGAATCTTTAAGAGGAGCATGTCTTCCCAGTGATCAATCAGAAAGCTAGACCAGGATGAGAAAGCATTTCTCCCATTCCCCAGTGTCACAGCCTACCAATCATTAGTTTAGTGCATCATAAAAAAAAAAAAATCCTTGGGGTGCTCAGATGTACTTTTTTCCTAGCAAAAAATTTACATACTAATGCAAAATATCATTTAAAGGGGGCTTCTTGGAGTGAAACATGCATAACTTTATCTGAAGAAAAACAACCTATTTTAGGCACTTTGCAGTACCTTTAGCCTTAGATCACCTTAATATTTGTTTATTGTGACAGAAAAACAGACCAGGCTTAGACATAAAGGAAAACGGCAAAAAGAGAGTGTTTCACCCAAGTAACATACAAAACAGATTAATCATATTGTAGTAACCTGAAGTTATTTGAAACTTTTTATGGTGTCATCTAATCTGGTTCAGAACAATTTCAGGTGTCAGCAACAAGCTATATATACTTTTCAGGCATTTGTGTCATGTATTTTTCCAAAGTTTCAATTTTATATCATATGAAAAATAAATATATTTTGCTTTATTAGAACTGAAATTATCTTAATGATTATTTTGAAAATCTGATATAGTCAGAGATAAATTTCTCATCAAAGGTATCAAAAATCCATCTGTGGGAGGGAAGAGTTGCTTGCTAGCCCAATAAATACAGGAGATAATTCCTAATGAAAGAGTTTTATTTATGTATCCCTGAATTTAGCTAAGACTCTGCGTATCTCTCCACATGCTGAAAAGATGCAGTAAGTGACTATAAATTTTACAACAGCCTAATTCCCTAGCAAGATCTTAGGAATGACATGGAATAAAACATGTTAAATATGTTTTAGACATGCTGGTCTGAAACTACCAAGCTGTAAATTTTCTTCTCATTAAAAAATGAGAAGAAATTTTTTGTACGATTTTGACATTGCAGGGTTGAAGTGGGTTTGTACAGCCAGGTTATGGTAGTGGAGGGGGCTACAGGGGTGGCTTCTGTGAGAAGCTGCCAGAAGCTTCCCCCATGTCCAGTAAAGCCAATGCTAGACAGCTCCAGGATGGATGTGCCCCTGGCCAAGGCTGGGCCTATTAGAAATGGTGACAACACCTCTGTGATAACAAGATGAAGGAGAAGGAGGAAAAGAAAAAGTTAATTGTCCTTATGTAATTGTGGCCAGAGAGGAGCAGGGTGAGAACATGTGAGAGGAACAGCTCTGCAGACACCAGTGTCAGTGCAGAAGGAGGGGAGGAGGGGCTACAGGCACCAGAGCTGAGATTCCCCTGCAGCCCATGGTGAAGACCATGGTGAGGCAGCTGTGCCCCTGCAGCCCATGGAGATCTGTGGGGATGCAGAGATCCACCTGCAGCCCATGGAGGAGACCCACACTGGAGCAGGTGGATGCCTGAGAGGAGATTGTGACCCCGTGGGAGGCCTGTGGAGAGAGGAGCCCACACTGGAGCAGCCTGTCCTTGAACCCTGTGGAAGTGTGAGCCACATTGCAGTAGTTTGTGAAGATGGACTCACATTGGAGAAGTTCGTGGAGAACTTCCGTAGGAGGGACCCCAGGCTGGAGCAGGGGAAGGACTCCTCTCCCTGAGCAGCGCCAGAAACAACCTGTGATGAACTGACGATAACCCCCATTCCCATCTCCCTGCACTGCTGGGGGAGCAGGTAGAGCTGGGAGGGAGGCAGGGGTGGGAGGAACATGTTCTTAAGGTCTTATTTTACTTGTCATTATCCTGCTCTGATTTTGTTAGTAATAAATTCAATTAATATCCCTAATTCTAGCCTGGTTTGCCTGTGACATTATTTGGTGAGTGGTCTCTCCCAGTCCTTAGGTCACCTCATGAATCATTCACTGTATTTTCTCTCCCCTGCCCAGCTGTGGAGGGGAGTGATAGGGAGGCTGTGGTGGGTGTCTGACATCTAGCCAGAGTCAACCCACTACAAGGGGTTTTTTTGCCTTCAATGGCAGGGTTCAATTTTAACTACAAATTACCTCACAAAGTTGTTTCTTCTATTAATATGACTTTTTCACAATTATATTTTAGCTTGCCACCTTTTTTGTGTAATTTACCTACTTCAGGGCCTCAGTTAATAAAAATTTCATTAATGTTTGAATTAAATCAACTGATATCCTCAACTCATGTTTCACTTGTCAAGTAAAAGTCCAGAGGGCTTAATGGGTCAGAAAGGATAGCATTCCCTAATTTGGAAACTTGCAAAATCAGCTCCAAAATGTAGAAAAGAAACTTTTTATAATGGTGGGTCTGATTTAGCTTTACAGAGTCAGTTATGAACGATGTCTGCCTTTGAGATAAGAAACTGACTATAATGCACATATATAATTAATAATTTATAGTATCTATAATGGAAAGGCTTCAGCAGTCCTCAGGTCGGCTCACTCAGTACTTTCTTCTAACTGTGCTGTTAACAGCACCTAAATACAGGGTCAGGGAATTTCAGCTATACAGCAATAATATCAGAATCTCTTCCTGACTGATCCTTATGACACCTGGATTCTTGTTACTGAAGCAAGAATTTCTTTAAACTTCTAGTTTGAAATAGAAATGGTGTATTGATGTTAACTTGATTAAAACATTACAAATGAAATAATAACAATATCTTACAAAGTTGCACTAAGATATTAGAATAAGATATAATACTATTTATAAATAAATCACCAAAAGTATATCATGTCTGGAGGCAATAGTCTTTCTACCCTATCAAGAATTCTAATCTACTACCATATATTCAATAATTAATTATTTAGCCTTTCTCTGACTTGAAAGAATCCGTCCACTCTGATGTTGCTTTCACACCCATCTTTTTCTATCACTCTACCTTTACAACATTTCTATAATAAGAACTATTTTTCACGGGTAGATTTTCACACAAATATGATCTATTTTTGCATTTGAAGCCAGCACAATATTATATGCAAGAAGTAATCATCAGAGCTCAGTTCTGCATTCTTTCTAGTAATCATGTGTCTCCAGAGACACCAAAATACTTGTCAACCATGGTACCGAATTGGGTCACATAATGTTAAAAACATCAAAGCTGATCCTGTATCCCACAAAAATAATTCCTAAGAAACTCATTTTATGATTCTGTATAATTATAGCTTAAAAACATACACATAAATTTGTCATTTTTTCCTCTGGGATGCCTTCAGGCCTTTGCAATGATCTCTTGATCCTGAAGCTGCTCCAATTTATATGAAGATAAAAAGATTCAACAGATTTACTCTGAAATTGTATAAACACCCTTTTTTCTTCTTCACTGTTTCAGAGAAACTTATGAATTCAGAATTTAGAAGGACTATTGTTAACATATTAAAGTCGGAGGAATGATCAAGATACATTATTTCAGCATTTCTTCTATAGATATAATTCAATTTTCTCTGACTTGCATGATTTTTCATAACTTCTCATTTTATCAGTTTCTTTCAATATTGTGTAACTGAAATTATAAAATAGCCACTTCAAGCACAGTTGCATTACTGTTTCACAAAATTGAACTTTTTCTGCCTTTCTTTTCACTTCTCCCCCCCCGCCCTCAAATTAAACCTAGCATCCTGCCCTCTCCCCCCCCAGTGTCATAGAAGCATAGAATGGCTTGGGTTGAAAGGGGCCTTAAAGATCATTTAGTTCCAACCCCCTTGCCATGGGCAGGGACACTTTTCACTAGACCAAGTTGCTCAAAGCCCCATCTAGACTGGCCCTGAACATTTCCAGAGATGGGATAGCCACAACTTCTCTGGGCAATCTGTTCCGGTGTTGTCCTGTTGTTGCTAAAGCCTTCTATTGTAACTTGGAGTCAGATGATTTTCTCACAGAGTTCATGTAAATAATAGCTAATGTTTACTTAACTGTCTTCTTTTGCTTACATTTCTGTAATATCAGAGACAGTTTGATGAGCATCCTTTTTCTCCAGTGGGATTGAAGAGGAAGTGACATGTCCTCCAATCCCTTGTGGAACTGAGAAACCTATAAAGTACGAGAAATGTAAATAAAGTCTCTTTTTTTCCTCTTTCTGCAAAACCTAGCAGGGGTCGAAGTCTCTTTTCTTGTGTCCTCTATTGACACATTCCGGCGCCTCACCACTCTCACAACAAAGGATTTCTTCTTAATACCTAAACCAAACCTACTCTCCTTCAGTTTAAAGTCATTCCCCTTTGTCCTGTCTCTACATGCCCACATAAAAAGGATGTCCCCATCTTTCTTGCAGGCTCCCTTCAGGTAGTGAAAGACCACAGTTAGGTAATCCTGAAGCATTCTCTTCTCCAGGATGAACAAATCCAATTCTCTTAGTCTTTGTAGCAGAGGTGCTGAATCCCTCTAATAACCTTGTTGGATGAGTCCCTCCTCTGGACTCATCCAACAGGTCAGTGTCTCTCCTGTGCTGGGGATACCAGAGTGCTCCTCATGGGGTCACAAAAAAGTGGAGTGGAAGTGTAGAAACCTCTTCCTCAACCTGATGGCTCCATTGTTTTTGATGCAGCCCTGGACGCAGGCATAACTTTCTAGCCTTCCTACAGGATCACCCCTTAACTCCTTTGAGATATTTCCCTGGTGTTTCCTTACTGGCTTCTGTTATCTCAGGAGTCCCTGGCTCATCTCTGTAAACTGCAAATGTACTCCAGTGTGGCCAGCACACTTCAGCCAGGGGCAGAGGGCCCTCACTAGCACGTCTCCCTCTAACCCTTCCATATCACCCCACAGTTTCCCAGTGACAAGCTCCCTGGGGGCGGCTTTTGTCCAAGTGGGGGTGGGGGTGGTCCCTGCTGGTTCCGCCCATGGGAGTCAGAGCTGCCTTTGAGTCACAGCTCCACCACTTCCTGCTTGGGAGATGAGGTTGGCGTGGCTTTCTCTCCTCTAGTTCTGAGGTCTTGCTGGGTAGCAAAGCTCACCTCCCTCCCACGATGCATTCCTCAGCTCCAGGGCATTTTGTCTTTGAAATATATACTTTATTACATACATATATATATATGATGTATTTCTTCAAAAGGTAGGGGGGCATTTAGGGCATTTAATTTTTTTTTTTTTCAGGAAAGGATAGTAATACAGAAATTAAGGGACATGCCTGGGTTACAGTATTAGTTCTATAAATAGATTTAGATGGATTTTCACACTCGCTCAGGAAGTAAATTCACAAATGGCCTGATCTAATTCTCATTCAAATCAATAGCAGCCTTTAGTAGGCTTTGAGACTAGTCTATTTAATCTTTCTGTATCTCAGTGATACTGCTGTAAATGGAGGATATCTCCTTTAATCACAGAAGTGAAGTGAGAATGAATGTTTAATAATTTATAGAGTCAAACAGTGCTCAGAGGTAGGCCATAAAAGCAAGCAGACAGTTCCTTTCTGTATCTATTACTGAAAATACTGCACAAGGTCCAGCTCATCTAAGTTTTGTTCCCTGGCTAGGGAAAAAGGAACATTGCTCAGATGACCCTGAAAACTCCTATCCTTTTTCTTTGATGAGGCAGGAGACTCAGGTGCCTTACAAGCACTACTTCAAAACGATGACTAAAGGGAAGTTATTCAGTGACATGGATCTCACACTTTATGTCTACCCATCCTTTCTAGTCATCTGTATATACTAGAGACTTGAGTCATGCTCCCAAATACACCCTCTGTTCAGCTAGTGCTGTTGCTGTATTGCCACACATAGTCACTGGATGGGGAGCAGAAAAGGCTTTGCCTATAGTGACAAGCACTACCAGCAACTATCTAATCACTCTCTGCAAATACTGGGTGGTTCCATTCATTATTCTTATTCAGTGTAGTTCCTGGCTTTTGATATCCTTTAATGTATCTGAGTATTACCTGGATGAGTATGAGCAGGCACAGACCAAAACCAGTCCAGGCGCTGTGCTAGCAGTGAAATGGTATTCTGGACCAAAGGACAGTGTTCAAGGATGTGTCTTGCTCCTATGCAAGTTTACCCACACAGCTGTGCCCAGACTGCTCTCAAAGCAATAGAATGAGCAATTTCTGGTCTAAAACTGGGTGTTAGAACTGCTTAGCCATGGGAAGAAATTGATGTACAGTTCACAATTCTCACAAAATTATGTTTTGGGGCTCTTGATATGTTCGTGTTACAGAACAGATTCAGTACATCTCAGTGCTGACAGACTTTTTATTAAAGCTGCTAACACCACTCTTGATCTGATACAGGGTTCTGCACTGGACTTTTCCTTGAATCATGGAAAAAAAAAAAAGCTTTCTCATCCACTGGGATAAAAGTAGATAAAGATAGTACAATAAAAAATTAAATGTTTAGCTAAGCAATCTGCCAAGACAGTTAAAATAAAGCTGCTGTTCAAAAAGACAATTTTAATTATTTTCAGATTTGCAGATAACAAAGTAATTCAATGTAGAACATCTCATTATAAAATAATAAGGTAACTTGATAATATCTTGGCACTTTGATAGGAGATGCAATACAATACTAAATTAGACTGCTTTCATAAATTCCAGGTATCCCACAGTGCCTAGGATATGTTTAATATTTAAAACAGCTATGTGTCTGTAGCTCTGTATCTTCAAACATTTTTGTCTTGGTTGTTTTGTTATTAGTTTTACTGCTTCTTTTTCAAGTACACTCATGAAACTAGTAGCCAGATTGAGAAATCTACAAATACCACAATGCATCACTAAAAATACTAAAACCTGATAAAGAACATTTTATAAGTTTTTTTTTAAATTCAAGTAAAACAAGGATAAGCTGATAACAGTGTACTTTAAAAATGGCTAATTAAGCTGGCTGACCATAGGTACTAAGTTTGCAAAAATTATTTAAACATTGTATGATTCAATGATTGAGATTGTCATAATTAATAGATGTTACTTTCACAAAAAATAATTGCATTTATAAGAAGAAAATAAAATTAAAAACTGTTCAAACTAAAAGTTCAAGCTTTGAACAAAAGACATTTATCTTGGGGACTTTTGGTTAAAAATAAAACAAAATATTTCAGCATTAGTATTATTAAACATAAATTGGCAAATTATTGGTTTACAATCAAATCTTCTATCTGTAAGAGGTTTTCTTTTTACATTTATGTGGACTTGAAAATGTACCATTTCTGAAAGAATAAAGTGCTTTATTAGGTACATTTTTACAGCT
The DNA here is from genome assembly GCA_013397175.1 of Platysteira castanea. NCBI lineage: Eukaryota > Metazoa > Chordata > Aves > Passeriformes > Platysteira > Platysteira castanea. The sequence continues at coordinate 62,801 of VYXC01008626.1, forward strand.
TGAACTGCCAGACTGACAAAGTGTGTTAGAAATGTTAATTACTTCCTTTATTGCTCCAATAGTTCAGTATATATGCTTATTGATATATTTCATTGATATATTGCCTTATTTCCTGAGTTCTAGAGCAGCTGCAGCCTATACTGGTATTTGAAAATTAGGACTTTTCCCACCATCAATAATGAAAGGTCATTTCATTTAAAAATAACTATCATTTAATTAATATTATGTGGTTTCCTTTAAATAAGCAGCAAAGGTATCATTAGGGCTTTTTAGGGAATAAGTCCAATCCTGATAATTGCAAAGTTAATTTAACTGTGAAATGGAGGTGTCTGCATGCCAGAAAATGTTCTCTAGTAGTCTGTGGGCAATAAGCTCAAATAGTATAAATTTGCATAAATCTATTGAGTAGTGGATTTACACCATCAAAGATCCTAGCTCCATGTTAAAACCTACTGTTCTTCATGGTAACATTTTTATGGAATAGTGAATTATGGGAATAGAGCTATCACTGGAACTTCCATCCATTTGTTGCAATCTAAGTTTCTATTATAAATGACCAAGTCTTCCTCAGACAGAAAGAAAAAGGCAAAGAATTCAACAACATGTCCTAAGCCAAACCCAAACTCATAGAAACCTTTTCTGAAGCCTTAGGAATTACAGAACTCTTTTATGTAGAGCTAAAGGGAAGGGATGCCATCCAGAGGGACCTTGACACACTTGAGAGGTGGGCAAAGGCAAACCTCATGAAGTTCAACAAACTGAAGTGCAAGGTTCTACCCCTGGGGTGTGGCAATCCCAGACACACCTACAGGCTGGGCAGAAAAGGGACTGAGAGCAGCCCTAGGGAGAAAGACTTGGGAGTGATGGTTGATGAAAAATTTGAGATGAGCTGACAGTGTGCACTTGCAGCTCAGGCCATTTGTATCCTGGGCTGCATCCAAAGGAGTGCAGCCAGCAGGTTGAAGGAGGAGATTCGCTCACTCTACTCTGCTCTTGTGAGACCCCTCCTGGAGTACTGCATCCAGCTCTGGTGTCCCCACCATTAGAAGGACATGAAACTGTGGCAGCAAGTCCAGAGAAGGGTCATGAAGTTGATAAGAGGACTGGAGCACACCCCTTATGAAGACAGGCTGAGAAAGTTGGGGCTGTTCAGCCTGGAGAAGGGAAGGTTGGGTGGAGACCTCACAACAACCTTCCAGTATTTGAAGTGGCCTGCAGGGAAGCTGGAGAAGGACTTTGTCAGAAACTCTAGTAATAGGACAAGGAGTAATGGGTACAAATTGATATTGACAAATCTTTAAGATCTATTCCCTTAACATTCTATGATTCTATGATAAATCTCATCCTTGAAAAGAGCCATTCCTACAAAAAGATTGCATAGAACAGCTACTGTATTCACAGACAGTGAGTTTATAGAATAGGCAGCAAACTCTCATCTTGCATTGAGATTTGTGCCAGAATACTCTGGTCTCAGTAATTCCTTTTCACCTTCCAATAAGGGGACTGACATGGTTTAATGTCCCGTTTTGGATTTGATTTCCCTTTACAAGTGGAGCTGATCTGGAAGACAAATGTATCAATCTTCATACAGCTTTCGTACAGGACATTTTTCTCAGGTCCAGGATACCATTATGTAAAGAAAAAACCTGATAACTCAAAGGCAAAGACATTTCCTGTGACTGCAGGAAGACAGGTTTAGGCCTGTCTTCTTCCAATTTTTGAACTTTTTTATATGAACATCATGAATTTTCTATTCAATTTGTTTTGCTTGGTTCTGAAGGTCTTTCCACGATATAAAAGAGGTCTTTTTGGAGCTCCCGTATAAGAATATGGAGAAGCCATATAGTTACAGTACACTCAACCAGGAATACTAAATATGGCTTTGGAGAACAAAGATGTCGAGTCACATCTTAAATAACTGCATGCTTTTCATGACCAAGGTTTTCATTACTGGTTATGGGAATTCTGGATTTATTCCAATTTTTTTACTTTACAGAACACATCAGAAATAATGCAAGGAATCCAGACATAACTAAACTATTCTGTATGGAGAACTGCTTTGCTTACCCTAGATTAGAGCCTGTCTGTGACAAATACATCAAATGTGGACAGTTAAAAAGTTAAGAGGATAGTTCAGAAAAAAGACAAGCCAACAGGATAGCATAGATATATTTTAAGTCTTCTCTGGATAAGCTTTTCTTCATCCTTACTAATCAAAGAGGTAGACTAACAGACTCAGTCATATCATCCAATATCACGTACATAGTACTTCTCTCCACTTGGTAATTTTGGTATGCATTGCTAGTCAAAAATGCTGTGGAGAAATTTTTATGTTTTGTGTTAACTATGATCTGCTCTGTGCCACTTTTTTCTGATAAAATCAGGCAGCAGTTTAATAACAAATTTAAATCTGGGTTTCTATGAATTATTTTATGTCTGGTAAAATGGTGGTAAATTACAATTAATAAGCAACCTTGTATTGAGCACCAATTTAAGTATTGTTTCTTAAATTGTGAAATAATGTCATTTGTCATCCAAACTAAACAAATAAAATATATAGTATGTCACTCAGTTTGATCCATTCTTAATTTGCAAACTCATGAATTTACATATACACTTCTGTAGTCTTGTAAATTGCTTTTTGAAACTGGTTTTTGAAATAACCTGCTTTCTTTCTGCCTCACATTACTGTACTGACTGACAATTACTTGCATCAAGAGACGACAAAGGAAACTCATCACATCTGACCATACTAGTCTTGTACTGCTTCCTGCTTTTTGCACAGATTTCATAATATAGATGCATCTTGATGGCATCATTAGTAGCTGTCTTCATTGATACAGAAATTCTAGGACATGTGGTAGGGTTAAATTACTCTCACTTAATAACCACTTCCAGGGTGTTTCTTTTTTCACATACACACACTAACTGGTCCCTTAATGCATCATTTAAGATCTCTGAACTGGCAATGGTCTGTTAATTTTCTTAATTCAGCCACTTAAAAAGAATTATAAATGTGGAACCAGTCTGAAGTCACCAGCAGCTGAGGGAATAAGTAATGTTGTGTAGTTTCCACAATCTATGTAAATGTTTTCTCCACTGGTTTAATAGGATCACTTAGCTTATGCAATGGTTTAAAAAGGCTAACCATCATTACACTCACTGAAACCAAAAAGTAGGGACTTTTTGGCAATTTAGGATATTAGGTAGTTCATATTATTTGAAGCCTGAGAAACAGGTGGGGCAGTTCTCTATTGAGCTATCAAACAATTCCATTTCCCCCAAGTTAGACATTAACCTCTTTTCTGTTTTAAACAAGCAATTTGCTCATAGTCCCAGTAACTACACGTTTCTTTCTCCCTTATGTTTTTTGCTAGACTTTAATCCTTTTTCTTTTACAATTTTTATGGGAGGTCATTCTCTCCTCTGTGTTATGTTCTTTGCAACTGTCTTAATAATTATATTATGAAGAAAAGAAATAATGAATTTTATGGTGTAAATGGCATATGTAAGTTTTGACTATTCAGCTAAAAGTATTTTAGATTTAAGAAATGCTAAAATAATCATAATACAAGAATTTTAAAATAATTTAAGGACATATTATCAACTTCTTTTACACACAGTATATAAAGAACTTTTCATTTGCATACTTTTCAACAATCCCTGAATGCAGTTTTAGTTATACATTGTCTGCTTTACAGTACAGCATTTGCCCATGTGTAGCATAAAAACAAAACCTTTCTTCTTAACAGGAGGAAGATCCATGTTATTTGTCAATATATTGTGAATGTCTATATTTTTATTATCTAAGCAATCACTAGTTAGTAATCAAAAACAAAACCAAAAAAATCATCCAAGCTTGCACCCCTGAGCTAAACCCAGGGCATACTCACTTGTTAACAATGGGGGTACTTTCAAGCCCCATCACAAAAACAGTAGAACTGGAAGACACAGAACCAAGATCATTTTACATTTTCAAATGTAAAATCCTAAAAAATTAGGACTTTTCAATCTGGAAAAGAAACAATAAACAGGTGACATGTCTACCAAATCAAGAGTAGCATGGAAAAGAGGAGTCAAGGATTGTTGCTGATTTTCTTCTTCATGGTAAAACCCGCAGGTTCAGCCGAACATTAGAACCTAGACCATTTATTTCTGATGCTGTGTAACAGGAGAACATATACCTTTTCTTTCTGTAGTGAGAGATGCCACTCACAGGCCAGTAACATCCTTTATTCACTTTTTCAAATGTAGTGAAGTTACCACTGCAAAACTTTGCAGTTGGCTGAAGTTTCAGGTGTACATATGGTCTAGTGGAAGATGTTCCTGCCCATAGCAGTGGAGTTTGTAAATAGATGAACTTTAAGATCCCTTCCAACCCAACCCATTCTATGATTCTATGGCTGCAAATGCCAGAACTTTAAATCAGAATTCTTAACAGTATTTCAGTGCAGATTGTTTTAGTTTGAAATTCTACATTTCTTCTTCTACACCCTTAGGCTGCTGAACTGCTAAAGTATAAAATAATAGAGTCCACTCCTATCTTTTAGGTAAGTAGATTCTTCTCTGCACCCCTGTTTATTACTTATCCATAATATTTAAACTTTGTGCAGCTCAAAAACAAAACAAACAAACAAAAAAGCCACTAAACTGCATAATAAAGATCTGCTTCTAAAACAAAGGGCATACAGAAGCTGTAAATAAACTAAAGCGAAAAAGTGTGGAGTAATTAGAGACAGGAAAATTACTTGGACAATTTAACTCAAAAAATAGGGTAATCTACAGGGGAAGGGTAAAGGGGCTTGGGATTTTTTTTTTTTTAATTATTTTTAGTATCTCATCTGTTTAAAGACACAATAGTTTGTGGACTTTGTGTTTGCTGTTGCACTGATTACAGCCTGTACAACAGAATTATGCAGGTAACATTTTGTCTTTAGTGGCATTGTAGATCAGTGAACACTCATTTAATACTTCAAGACACTAGAATCACAAGTCGTATGTCAAGAGACAAGAGGTGTAATAAAAGTCCCTTCCATTAGACAAATTTGTGAAGTAAAATTTCACTTATGAAATACTTCTCAATGTAATTGCTTTATTCATCCTGGAGAAGAGGAGACTGAGGAGACACCTCATTGCTCTCTTCAACATCCTCATTAGGAGAAGCAGAGGGGCAGGTGCTGATCTCTTCACCCTCGTGACCAGTGATAGGACTCAAGGAAATGACCTAAAGTTGAGTCAGGGGAGGTTTAGGCCAGATATCAGGATAAGGTTTTTCAGCCAGAGGGTGGTTGAGCACTGTAACAGGCTCCCCAGGGAAGTGGTCAGAGCGCCAAGTCTGTCTTAGTTCAAGAAGCATTTGGGCAACACTCTCGGGCACATGGTGTGACTTCTGGGATGTCTCATGCAGGACCAAGAGTTGGACTTGATGATCCTGATGCGTTCTTTCTAACTAAGCATATTCTATGATTCTATGATAATTTCTATGGTTACTCTTAGCAGTGAAAGAAACTTAGAGAAAAAAACTTCAACTTAATAATATTGTCTGTTTTATATATACCATTGACATATCTATTCCTGTTTCAGTCATCAAGACAGAGGGAATGTCTTTATCCCAGGTTCTGACACTATTTTCAGTATCACATTTTGGAAGCATGGTCAAATAGAAATTTATGGATCTCTGAAGTACTGTGAACACAACCTTCTGCCTACACCTGTGTTTGGATTTCCTACAAAATAATAGAAAAGATACTGCCAACTGTGACAGTTACAAAGCTTTGATTCTGGCAATCTGTTTTCATGAAAGCCCCTGTTTTGGCTCTGTCAGTACTTTAAAAAACAACTAATTGACCAAATAATTAAATAAATAAATAAAATTCTAGGCAAAGTTATATTAAAGATTCTCAAGAATAAAAAAGCTTCAGAGATGCCTTTTTACACTGCTGCTTGTCTCTTCAACATATTACAAATTCAGCAAACCAAAATCCATCTGCTGTAGGACTTTATTTAATCACTTCTGCAACTCTAGATGTCAGGTCTAGATGTCATCTTACAGTAGTATTCCAGTTCAAAATACTGTGCAAAAAGTTAATGCCATGTGGCAAAAAAGGGACACCTATTCAGGGACACTGCTGAGATCAATTTATGAAGTAAACCAAGCAAGGCTGTGTCAGAAATAGCTCAGCATTCACTCACACACACAGAGGTACACACATGCGTGTACTGTAGTAGGGCACTTAGGAAGACATTTTTACAGGTAGACTGTGATTTCAATCTGAATATAGGCAGGATACAATCATAGGCCTTGGCTGTAGAGACCTATATTTCAGTACCTGAGTGACTGCTCTGTAACCTGAGCACATACTCTGATGTCAGCATGCATTGCCTTTAATTATGTCCTGTATGAACTCGTTCTTAAGGAGAGGTGTAAGAACACGGTGTCCAGAGTGAACCTCCATGTACCACATGGAAAGTTAGGTATTGTACAGGTAAAAGATTGATAGTTTTGCTCACTTGGAAAAATATTTTAAAAATGTGAGAAACAGTGAGGCTGACCACCTTAATCACAGATGGGAACTATGAGCAGCATGCCATAGTCCACAAACAGGTTCTCATCCAGCAGTGCAGCAGACAGGGTTCCCAGCATTGGGTGGGACATAAGATTGCTGTGATCTTTTCTATAATTTCTATTCTTTACACAATAAAATAGATAAACTTGAGTTTTTCTAATTGAGATCCCAAAAGAACTGGTACTGAGTGGAAGTTAGCGGAGACAGCCTTGGCACCATTTCACTGGATTGGCATAGAGGAGCCTGAGGAAACAGTGATCACCCCAGCCATGCTCAGTGTCAAACTGCCCAGCAGCTCAGGCCTGGCATGGACTCTCTGCATGAATGCATTTTTCCCCATACGCTGTCCTTGAGGAGTGGAGGGTTATTGAGCAGGTCATCAATCAAGTCAGACAATGATGATATCACACTACACCCTTCCAGCAGTCTCAGGTAGTGTTGTTCTGACACCACTTGGTCCAGGGTCCCTGCCATGGCTCATCCCACTCAGTTCTTTTTTATGTTGTCTTTTTTATGTTTTTATGATGTATGCTTCATCTCATGCTGTTTGGTCACTCTGCTTGTGGTCAAGGCAAGGTTGTAACGTTCTTGTGATAATTACCTGGAGGCCCTTTTCTATTAATTTTAAGTCTTCTTTTCAGAACCTAGTTAAAAAAAAATATTTGGAAGTAACTTGCTTTGATTATAATCAAGTCATTTTTTAATAAATGATCGTTCACTTGGCAGTGAGAGCAAGTCAATGCAATGTCTGGTAAACTGTCAGTCAGGTTTGATTGCAGCACCAATTTGATCAAATTGCAGTTGATGAGTATCTCCAGTTTAAGTAACTTTGCATGACTGTTTCCAGTTTTAGAAAACTATTTGGGTGAGTGAAGGAATATTAACACTAAAAGTAAATAAGATGATGATTAGAATGGCAACAGATTTTATCCTCCTGCTTTAGATACATTGATATATCTTTTTAAGAACTTGTAGTAGAGAGCAGATTGACAACTTTATTGGTTTTATGTTGGATTACTTAAGTAATATTTCTGACAACAAGAAATGAAAAAGCAAATTAAACGATTCATCCATTTTTGAGAACTTGTTAAATATACTTGCAAAGCTGATCTTCCCAAATCAAAAGAAAAAAATAGTGTTGCCTATCAGTCACATGAATTTTGTCTAAAAATGAAACAAATCTGCAGCTTAAAAACTGACAGCTGAACAAACAGGTACCATTACAAAATCAGTAATTTTATTTGTATATTAGTAAAGGTTTGCAATTGTGTGGCTGCAGAGATTATACTTTCTCAGAACTCAAATCTACTTCTTAAAAAAAAAAACCAATACACAAAACAAATAAAACATACACATAGCCCTCAACAAACCCTGGTTTGTCCAGCCTACAAATTCAGCCCTAATTCTACACTTATATAAGGAAAAAAAATCAAAGACAAGGTATGACTTCAGGTATTGAGGCAATTTTACTGCCTATGGATGCTTAATGTCACTCGACATCATTTGTGCTTTACTCTTCCCCCACCTGTCATTACAATAGCCCCGATTACTGTTTGACACCAATCAGTGCAAGAAATGCTTCTGGAGTGCTGGCAGCGTGAAAGGTACACCAGGGGACCTCTCTGATGCTGAGGTCTAATAGCTGAGATTGCCCTGTCTCTCCCTTCTGGGGGGGGAATCAATACAGGTATCTCTGCTCATAGCCATTGATTCACACTAAACTATCAGGTGTTAATTTCCCTCTGAGACTTCTAATTTTTTTGAGAAACTTAAGAATTTTGACAATGAATCACAAGTTTTTAGGCATAGACATGGTTACAGAAGAACTACTTGACTTTGAGTTGGTTATTTTTGCATGATTTTGTTTTTCATTTTCATTGAAATGCTAGCATAATGTTATAACATTAAATCCCAGTCATCAAATTCTATCAGCAAAGAACTTGAGACAGAAATTAAATCCTCAAACTTTCTAACAGTTTGGAATTATAGCAATTGGATTAAATAATTTCTTCCCTCCCTAAGAACATTCAAAATAATTTCACAACTAAATGTTGAAAGTTGCTTTATAGTGTTTCATTAGAAACGATTACTAATGATGGAACAGTGTGAATGCTTTTGTTCACCACTAAGTAAAATTGCAGTTAAAAAACACCAAACCAAGTTTCTTTCATTTGTAAAACTTTTGGCAATTACTTATGTGAAAGACTATTTCTTGTTTATAATATAACCCCTGCAAGATTCTTTGCTACAGTTAGTAATATTAGTTCAGGTCCATTAGTGCTAAGTTTCATTTTTCAAAGTCTCCCAGGACAGCTAAAATAATAGCAAAAAATTGAAGACATACGCTACTAATGAAGTCTGTTTCATAACCTCAGAGCTATGTTCTTGCACCATTTTGACAAAAACTAATTACTTTCTTTATTTTACCCAAAGGCTAAACTTCTAACATAAGAAAAAAGAGAGTGGGAAAAACACACATTGAATTAAATGTGCAGAACAGGTGAAAATAGAATGACATAATGCTTAATAGTAAGCCTATGAGTGCTAACTGAAACTATTCATATACTTACCAAAAAGAAGTTAAGAGTGGAATTGTTTGCTAGTTTTCCAGTAAACACTATTTTTAAGACAGAGAAAATGTACACATACACAGACACACACAGACACACACACACACATATAAATATATATGCTCATTTTTATTTTAATCAGAGTGAATTATACGTGTCACTAATAATGACTGTAGTTTTAGAGCAAAGTAGGCTTGAGTTCTGGTTAGTAATGTATATATTTTTTTCATAACAGGTGTTACAGTCTGACAAAGTTTCCCATGCTGAATTTTATTAATATCATTTTGAGAGAGTTTTTTTTTTAACTGCAATTACAAGAAGATGTTTTTTTTCGCTTTTGCTTTTCCTCCTTACCTCAAAAGCAGTTCCAAGGTTATGCAGTTTTAAAGTGGAGTGGCTAAAGAACAGACCACAATAATCAGTCATCTATAAGCCAAAATGTATTTGCTAAGAAGAATAGATATAATATGTGATTATTGATGTTTATTTTCAGATTTCTGCTCTGTGGCATGCACAAACCAGCCCCTCTGGTGCAGTTTAGAGCAGCAGCACAGACCAGAGGAGCAAGACTCTCACTCAGGGCCAACATGCCAAGCCCTGGCGGATGGCTCAGCTCCTGTGCCAGGCAGGGGTCTCAGCTTTGGGCTCAGCTTTCCCCACAATGCCAGACACACCTGTATGTGTGCTCCTGTGCTCCTGCATTCAACTGCTCTATGGTTCTTTTATTTATATCAGCTCACTTTCTTAAATCACCACTGGCATCTCCCAGTGATCATCACCAGATTTTTGTGCCCTCCTGCCTCAAATGTGTTAGAAAAGTCTGCAATTTGTTTATTGTTTTGCTTTCCAGCCTGTTCCATGTTAATCTAGTCATTTAGCGATGGGCAGATCTAGTTGAAGGCTCATTATTTTGGGTTGTTCCTTCAGGTAGGCTTCATTGTATAAAATTAGTATTCAAAGTTGTTGTATTCTGCACAGTTTGTGGAGACTGCAAAGCGTATTAGTTAAATGAGAAGCATGTTATGAAACCACCATCAGACAATCCTTTACCCGCCCAACAAGGTCATGTTTTTGTTCAGGGTGACAAAATACTCCAAAGAAGCTGTGAGTTCAACTGGGTTAATTAAGGAAATATTAAAACACTTTTATAAAATTAAGTCCAAGCTGGGTCTATGTGCTGAGCCTTAAATCAATTTTAAATTATCTAGAGCCGTCCTGGATAAATAGGGTCTGAATCTAGCTGTGTTGCTTCCACAGCACTCCCAGAGCTCAGATTATATTTTGAAACATGGTTCATAAGGATATTTAGCATCTTTTTTAATAAAAAAGATTTAGACATCTTGAAAGGGAAACAAGTCCCTCAACAATTTGAGTAGAATACTAGTCATTGATAGGTCAATTCCTTTACAGTATTTAAAATATGGCTTCATCACTGCATTGCATCTAGTAGGGTATTCCAAAATAAGAGCAGAAAGAAATCAGAAGCTATTTTAATGTGTTCTTTTCAACCTCTGTCCAATCCACACATTTTTTTTTTTTTTTTTTTATCATGGTTTACTGTCATAAGGTACCCCATCTCTTACTTAGGCCCATTACACTACGTACTGAATTAACAAAAAAGCCTTACCATAAACCTGGTCAACCAGCTCAGTATCTTTCTATTTCTAATGTCTTTGTTGAAGAACCAAGTTTGTAATTCTCAGACTAGAGAGGAAAATTAAATAAAAAACTCTTAGAATGAAACATAGCTGTGCATCTATTCAGCAATTTTCTTCACGCTTCTACTTTAATCTCTGCTTGTGTCTTCTATGAAGAAGGCTACAAAATGTCAGAAAAGTAGACATGATGAAGGAAATTCTAGGAAAACAAAAATATTTTAAGAAAATAACTCCTTTCAATGATGGGGGAAAGCAAAGAAGCAGGACTCTCTGAAGTTTAATTATGGAGTCATTTTAGCATAAATAAAATAGCCCAATTACAAAGATTGAAAAATAAAGAGGCACACTATGTTGATGCCTGGTAGCCTGGAAATCTGTCAAAGCCATAAATATATTCCTGTTGTTCTTTTTTTTCCTGTGAGTGCATCACACTTAAGTGAATCTTCCAAATTGAAGTGAACATATACGTAGGAAGTAAAAATTTACTTCAACTATATTTCCTGAAAGGTTAGCTTTAAAGAAATGGAATTTCACACATTGAATTAAGGACAGGTCTCCTCAAATTGCAATCATGTGAAAGGAGAAATATCTTACAGAGTTTCAGAGTCAGAAAATGGATACAGAACTCATGGTGATTAACAATAAACTGTTTTGCAGTCACGATGTTTCAGACAACATTACTACCAATTAGTATGGTAAAAAAATATTAATAAAAGTACCATGTTATAAAAAATGTGCTATAGAAAAGCAACATAACATTACATCTAAACATTTTTTCTGATTGTTATGTAATCTAGTGATTGGAAGTAATTATAATTTTTTTTACCTTTTCAAAATAAAATTTCTGTGAAGATTATAGATTTTATGCATACTCTTCATCTTGGTAATTCTGAAGTTACATCAAGGGCAAGAAAATTAAGTCTGATACTTTAATATCATGGTTGTAATTCCACAATTAACCTGTGGTGGTTTGAACCTGGGTTGATGGACAATCATGTAGACCAATAGCGCTTTCGAAATTTTGCATATTTAAGCCCCGGGGAGAGGCAGGAACTTCCCTTTGGTGTTCAAGCCTCCCAGGGGGGAATGGGCCCCAGGCCCATCTTGAGGAGCAGCTCCAGGCCTCCCCTTCCCTGGCCCTGGGGCACGGGCCCTGGGTAGCAGCGGGAGAACCCTCACGGAGCC
>VYXC01008626.1:75109-107662 GCA_013397175.1 Platysteira castanea
GCTTTTTGCAGGCTGTGGTGAAAAACTGTAATATCACAAACTGTTCTTTTCTCTTTAATCCACTTAAAGACATTGGGGGGATAAGAATTTTGTGTGCACTCAGTGAAAAAGCAAATAGTGACCATGTCAGATCACCTTGAAGCCATAAAAAAACTCTTTAGAGATGCTGTGAAAAAGCTAGAATTTGCCTGTTGTGCAGTCACCCCAAGACACTTATCCTTAAAACAAGATACACCCCATGTGTGGCCCATGCTGGCAGTGTAAAGAGACTGCAAGATTTATGGGAGAGATTGTTTTTGACGGCAGCAGAATTTTCAGGTGGGGTCTGTTTGCCCTTGGAGCAGTTTGGGAAACCACGTAAAGCAAAAGAAAACCTTTTTACCTTGAATAGTGGAGAGACTTTTAAGAACTCTAATACTGACCTAAAATCATTTTATGTTGTCCTTTGTGTGAGTTGGGTAAAAGGGGGAAGGTGCTGGAAGAAAAAGGGGGTTTTTGCTTTAATTCCTTCTTATTTCTTTCTTACTATTTAGTTTTAGAGATAAACGTCATTGCATTCTTTAAAGTGTGGTGCCTGCTTTGTATTCCTCCCTGTTCTTATCTCACAACAGGTAAAAATGCAAACTAAACCACTACATAACCCTTTAACAGAAAATAGGTGAATTAAGGTGATAAAGATGTAGAAAGGAAACAAGACAGATTTTTAAACCCTAGATGCGGGATAAAATATTTTCAGATTTCTCAAGAGGCTGGACTGCAGTTTTTCAATGACATCTGAACTCTAGTTCCTCATCAAAGAAGTTTTAGGAAAATCTAAAAGAAAGCAAACGTCTCTAAAACAGATGCTAATTAAGCATAGTTATTAATTATTTTGACTAACAAGCTCAAAGATCATCTGAGAAATGGGTCTAATTAGATCTTTATTATCTCAAGAAACTATAAATAAGTGTATTAAATCAGAAAATCATAGTAAAACATATTGCACTTGGGAAGGAGTGTATGTCGGTATGAATGAAGATCAGGCAATATCCATGTAAAGGTCAGATATTTTTGAAATATTTAGGGAAGTAGCTACAGGGTAGGCTAAGGGTGAAGTCTATAAATTGGATTAACAACAAAAATATTTCCATTATGAATTTTCCAGACTATTAGTAGCCATAGGATTTTGTGCTATTTGGCATTTTAAACTTCATCAAGTTTTCCTTGCTTTACATAAACAGTGGTTATAGTTTTCTCCAAAATAAGCAAGCAATAAGTAGACAAAAAGCCAAATAATTCTTCTGTCCCAGCTTTTTATGTGGATATTGGTGACTGTTGCAAGCTTTACATTTCAACAGTTCTGGAGAAAGTAAGCACACTTGCTTTCAAGACAGCCTTTAAATTTCCTTGACCTTAAGTGATGTGGCATTAAATCAAGTTACACTAAGGAAACAGTACTGACCATTCTGACAACTGATTTCTCACTTGTGATGGATGAAGACATCTACATACTAATTCTCTTAGATTTATAGCTGTTGCTAGGAGCAGTAATCGTGGTCTTCTTGAATCTGAACAGTCTTATATGAAGTGAAGAGATTGCCCAAGTGAGCTGCTTATATTTCTCTTTTGTTACCATTTGAGGATCACAAAACAATTGTTTATCATTTCCAGAGACCTTTTGTCTGAATAAAGGCCATAGAAGCTTATGAGTGAGTGTTAGAAAAAAGTTCGAAAAATTACTGGAAAAAAATTACTGAGAAAATTTAATACTAACAAGCCAATGTAAGTGGTGAAAATTGTTTTTAAAGAAATTGATTTTCAGTAGATTTGGCAAAATAAAGAGAGGTGGATTAACAAATTAAACTTTCCTAAACATCAAAAGTGTTTCCAACCTCTGTAAAATGGAATCAACATAACCTTCTTTATTCCTCTAGACACTTTTATTTTAGATAAACATATTAATGCCTTCTTTTTGAAAACACCAGTGTAAGCCAATTGAAATATAGTACTTATTCTTTTGATTTTCACTATACTGCTTGGAAGTTAAGTCATTTTCTGCTTTTTCCCAAGATGAAAGCTACTTTAAATTACAGTGTTGATACTAATCCATCAGACATTGGTTTATGCAAACTGTTCCCCAGGACCTAGTAGATACCAAAGGACTTTCAGGTGAAGTTCACTTGAATGTTTACAAGTTAATAAAGTTCTAATCTTTGATGTTCACAGTGGTTATCTCTCTGTCCCTGTATTATTCTTTCAAAATAAATAATAAAAAGAAGAATTTTCATGGTCAGTTCTATGGATGGATGCAGTAAGCCACTGAGATTAGCTCAGTTGGCTGAGCATGGTGCTAATGCCAAGGCTGTGGATTTGGTCGCAGTATGGGCCATTCACTTAAGAGTTGGGCTTGGTGATCCTTGTGGGTCCCTTGCAACTCAGAATATTCTGTGATTCTGCCAACATTAGTCACTACGAATTTCCAGAAGAATGCTTAGTATTCACTTCTTTCTGTCTAATTTGAGACTGGGTTACTTATCCTTCATATTAATTCTCCCATAATTCTCTTCAAGCAAGAGGAGACAATATAGGGACAAACCTTTGTCTCAGAAAGATTACTGGAAATATCCAAACTCATTTTAGATTAATATGATTTTTAAAAAGTTAGAGAAGCAGGTATTTAGCATGGTAGCTGTATTTAGGTACCTCAGAATGTAGAATCATAGATTATCAAGTTCTAGCTACTAAATTAACAGTTTACGTTTTAAAAAAATTTTGTGTTAAATTTGCAGGTTTTGTTAAACGCCCTTAGCAAATATTAAGAAATATGTTTGTATCTTCCCAGGGTCCTTTTCAAAAGAAATTGTTCCTTAAATTTAGAACAGCTGACTTGCTCTTCATGGACTATTCAGATCACTTTTAAGTTTTCAAACCTTCAACTTTTATTGGAATTGTTTCCACTGTGCAAAGCACGTCTAATGGACTGGTATTTATTGCTATCCTGCATTATTTCTTTATTATTTGAGCAATAAACCAGCACACTATTGCTTTGCCTATTGTAATTATCCACAACCCAGGAGATTTTTTTTACCTTCAGGAAAGAAATGAGATGAAACAATATTGATTAGTAAGAAAGTAAAAATAGAATTAGTCCTTCAGCACAATTCCTTCCATAAAGAACTGTTTTGAAGGAAGGTTTTAGCACCTGAACAAGAATATCTTATGTCCCTGGGATCAGCACTAACTGCAGTTTGCTACGTTGCTTTCATAAAATTGTATTATGCATTTGATCTTCCTCCCACGAAATTGGAGTCCAAGTGTTTTACAGCATATCAAGAAATTTTATTACATTCACAGTTTTAATACAATTTTTGCAATTAAATATAGATGTAGTAAAGTTAGATATAGAGGTATTTTATCTGGTTTTGCTGTCATGTGCTATTACTAAAAGTCAATTTCTTGCAGTTATTTAAGGAAATACCTATAGATTCTATGAGCATGTATTTATGCAGTTTGAGCAGATCAGGTTTACATGTCCAGAAAGTTGAATTTTCTAGACTTTTTTCAAACATTTTTGCCTTGATTCCTCAGCACTGACTGCTTCTTATTGTCTTTGAACTACTGTCTTCTACTTCATCCTCTATTCTATTCTCCTCTAAATCAAATAGGATTTTATGAAAGAAGCAAGTTAAAAGTCTCATCAGTATATGTTTTTTGTTATAATGCTAATACTTCCAACACCCTTGATCTGTTGTCACTGAGCACTGTGCTCTGTAGCACTTTAGATAAACATTACACAACTATAAGTTTTTATGAATTTCATTCACTCCTCAAGTTAACAATGAGGTATGGTAATGCCATTTCTGGCTTGTGCTTATACCTCAATAAATTGCTTACACTGCTTACATAATGTCAGTGCCAGAGTTTTTCTATGCCTTCATATGGATAGTTATATTTTTCTAGTGATACTTTTTTACAGCAGTTACTTTCATTTTAAAATGATGAGGTAGTTCCAGTTCCTATTGTTGCAAACTTCAGAGGATGTGTAATAAAAGAGGTTTGTAAATGGATTTTGCTACCTTCTCTGTGTACTTTCTTCAATACTGGTTAGGCTTGAACTCATTTAGTGCCCTGATTATTCATTTTGCCTTCCCAGTAATTTGTATGCTTTCCTTAAGGTACCTGACTGGAAAGATTTCTGGCAGAGAAATTCAGTCACAACCTTGGAATAACTTGAATTAAAGATCACACTTGTAAACAGTACAACCACTGTGAGGCTGGAAGACTGGGCCAATACAGGGAAGAATGTCTTTTCCATTTCTTGCTAATAAACAATTAATAAGCACTTACACATAACCTTATCTTTAACCTACTTAAAAAGCTATTGGCTTTACAAAACTTTTGTGAGTTGTGTTCAAAACATTTTGGGGGCATATATACCTTTTATAATTGTCATACAATAGGGCTGCTGCAGTTCTGGAGGAAAACTGAGAGTTTACAAACATTTGTAATGATCTTGTAAGAGTACACAATTTTGTGTTAATTTTATCCATTAAATGCTGACTTTTTAAAAATCATAATGTCTGGTTATATCTGGCATTAATAAATCAGATGATCAAAGAAGAAAAAAAACCCAAATAAACTGAAGCAGCTACTTTGGGCAACAATCAGCCTTGTAGTCATGTAAAAAATATCAAGATGTTCTTATGCCATTTACTAAAGTGGATCACCACCATCCCCCTGCTGGGAGAAAGATCTGTGTTTGGCTATTATGACCCCAGGACCAGAGATAATGCTTTGTAGTTTGGGGGTCATGAAAACCCTTCACCTCACGTCATATGCAGGTCACCCCAAAATTTAATCTCTCCGTGTTTTAGAGTAATGGGTCTTTCTGCTGGTGTTACCCACCTGAGGAACTTTGCAACCCACAGTCTCCTCAGGGAGAATTGCTTTGCTTCTGCAAAGCGCAGTGGCCAAACTCTGCTGTGCAAATCTATCTCTATACTTCTTTCAGACTATACCAGATTATATTTTCTTTTCTATACCGGAAAATAAAACATTTGCTGTTTGCTGCTGAAAGAAATTGCTAAAAATGTGTCATTGAATGCAGGGAAAAAAGAGAAGCATCACTGTTTGAAGTACTGAAGAGAAGCAATAGATAGGACCATACTGACTATTTTGGTTTAAGGGTGTGATTTTTTCACTCAGTTAATAATGCAGGCATTAGTAAAGGAACCTCATATACTGTCCTGCTGTGACCATGGCCAAATGACCTGACAATATTGATTTGAACCTGGGGAAAGATGACCTTAAGGAGATTGTCAACCCAAGCCTATGCAGGAAGAACCTTGGAGAATCTTTTGGGGATTGTGACGAGTTCAGAGTCACTGTAATGTACAGAGTATTTAGATATTGGCTTCCAGCCAGTCACGCAAACCTCATTTTGATCCAAGTTTTAAAATGTAAGCAAATGTCCCTTACAATTAAAATCATGATTTATAGGGAATATTAATTATTCATGAGTAGTAACTGATAAGCTGTATATATGTAATTTAGCATAAGTGATTTGTTTAACTATAAAATCAATTGGAGCAGGTGTAAGACAGTTGAAAGATTTTAGCATTCTCTTTTCATTTGCCCTCTCCTCTTTTCCTCCAGTTTTCTCTGGTAATTTTTAACTGATAAAAACAATGCCACTGAGATACAGATGTAAAGCAAATTAATTTATGACTACTCAATTTCAACCAGATTTGATTTTTTGTAGTGGTAGATCCTGCTTGCTTCATCTGGTAAATACATGACAAATCTTGTATTTGGATGGTGTGTATGCCCTTATTTTTATGTTCCTTATCTTCTAAAAGGGCTGGGCTGCAAGGCCTTTATCCAAACAAATGCAAACTTTGCAGGCATAAAAGTCATGGTTTGAGCCATAAACATGACATCGTTTCTTTTAGACTTGCCAGGAGTACAAACTTCTAATTTGAATCTGTTTGCAGTTTTCATTCCAGAGAATCCTGAGAGACCTTTAGGGAGATGAACAAAAACACGTTTAGATGAGGATTAGAAGCTGCCCTGAAGGTTAAGATAAACTTTAAAGGGGTTCTAATTCTGCCATAGCTCCTGCTTCTTTGTAGCTTTTCTTAGTGCACTTTTCTGTTGCCATTTCTAAACTTTAACCCTGGAAACTTTTATAAAAGCTGAGCATGTTGAAGTGTCTTCCAAGCACTGTCGAATGTTGTTGAAGCAACTGAAACATTGTCTCTTTTCAAGTCTCTTTAGCAAATATGAAGAGAAGGCCAAGGAGGGGACAAAACAGATCTGATCCTCAAAAGCCGTTGTCCACAGAACTCTGCTTCCTGAACAAAAATGTCCATTACGGTTAGTCAGTTCTGTAACAGAAAAGAGAACTTTGAAAGAATCACTAGGTGATTAAGTAGTTTCGTCCAGTTATTTTCAGCTAAAAAGGAAACTGAAAAAGCTCAGAGCACATAGTAAACATAAATTCAGTAAACATTTCAATAACAATACTGAACTCAGTCCTTTCCACCATTTCCCTTTCACCATCTTCTTTAATATTCCTTAGTATTGCAACTTCTTCCTTATAATCTATTTGAATTTTTATTAATTAAATAGAGTAATAGATTATTAAATAGTCATGTACGTAAATTTGATTTCTGAGATATTTTTCAGCTATGAGAGGGGAGCCTTGACTAGTATTCCCAGATTAAACAGTCAGAGATGCATTATTCCTGTAGCACAGACTTTCCTGAGCAGTTCTTTGATATGAGACAAAAACGCAAACACAGAGACTTTGGTGAAAGCACTCTGAATTTTTGTTTGCCTCCTGGTACTGCATTTTTTTTACCTTTTCTCTTGGTTGTGAAAAATCTAATCACTTAAGGTTTTTCACTGCTCAAAAGCTTTTCTCAATTCTCTCCTAAGGCAGTTGATGTAATCCTGCTGAGCTTTGGCAAGGAAACTCACATTTATGTTTAGAATGATAAAAAAGGAAGTGCGTTAGCCTACAAGGCACAAAATGCAATGACCATTACATTACTGGAAAGTTGTCACTGTAATAATATTCCCAATTATTACTCATTTGTATTCTTAATGTTTTTCATTATTATCTCAAAAAAAGGTGGTTTTAAAATATCTAGAAAGGGAAGCCTAAGAATACTGAAGATGTGACTGGCCCAACAACAGCTGTCAAAAAAAAAAGATGTAGAAATCCAAACTAGTCACAAATGATTTTTTACATGTAATGGCAAGTGAATATTTCTCTATTCCATGGCTTTTGGTGCTTAATTTAAAACATGGTGAAGTGTCCAAAGGAAAGAGGCCACTCCAGAGGTGATAAGGAAAGCCTTGAAGACTATCCTAGACTGGCTGTCTAACTGGGAATAACTGTGGTTTGGTCAGACAAATCTCAGACTTATGTTACAGATTTACTGAGAATCAAGACTATTAACTGCTTTGTACAGAACAGAGAAGAGTATCATGGTTCTTTTATATTCCTGATATAACAATGCTAATGAGAATTTTGAGTCAACAGAAAATAGAGTCCTAGAGCAGACTGGACATTTTGGTGTTTCAGAAGACCTAATTTCACTTCAAGTGAATGAACACTCTGAAACAGACTGTTATAATGCTTTTAAATATAAAAAATATTGTGCAATTTTATTAAATATTTTCAGATTTGCTATTTAGACAATGACAACTTGATAACTTCTTTTTTTATCTTCTATCTTCTAAGTCTAGACTGATCATGATATTAAGTGTTCAAGGAAGTACACAATATTTCTAAGGAAAATGGTATCCTTTAAGAAACATCTCATCTCTCCATTCTACAAATTAATCACATTGGCCTTTAATTTGGATTCTTAAATATTATTAAAACTATAGTGTGTTCATGACTCAAGACTCTTTCTAAAAATTCCATTGTATAAGACTCATTTATTCATGTAGGTATTTATATGTGCCACTTAATATTTGAAGACAGAACTATGTAAAGAACTAGACTGGCTATGCCCCACTAACATTTTGAATACTTCGAACATCTCAACCAATGGACTGAAAATCATTTAAAATTGATTTGGCTTTTCAACCAAATTCCACACTTTTAGAAAAGGCTATTAAAAATAATAACTTCAGAATTATTTTGTAAATAGAAACTAGGCATTTCAAAACAAGGGACAGAAAATAGGTGGCCAGCTTTCTATATTTTCAAATGCCAGAGAGAGAGAGAGAGTAAAAGCAGTCTAGTAAGTGGACTATTCATATTATAATTAAACAATAAATTCTAATACTTGGTGTTTCAGCTAAAGTGTATTCTCTCTACATTTTTCAATTATAGATGGATCTTAGTTTTCTGCCATAACACAACATTTTGTTTTGTTGTGCAGTAGAATTTAAAACATAAAATTTTCACTAAGCACTTATATTTCTAAAAGATTACTCACTATGATTCTGTGACTTTCTGTTAACTTTTAGAGGTTTTTTTGAGGAATTCAATCGTGGAAACAAAGTCTAACATTTTATTCCAAATGACAGTCTGTCTATTGCACTGAGCATTGTTATGATGATATAAACATTATCCAGGAAGATTGAAGAGGAAAGAAATTATGAAGAAAGCAAGACAGTAAAGCTACAGAGGTTGCAATGTTCTAAAGGACTGGTAGCACTTAGTTTTGGTTTGTTGCTGGGTTTTTTCCTGTAAAATATCTTTCTTCATAAGCAAAAGTGACGACAGGTGAGAAAAGAGACCTTACTATGTTGTCCCTAAACTCAATGTCATTCAAGGAGCAAATTATTTTCTCCCACTGCCTGTGTCTTGAATGATCTTCATCTTAGGAACTCAACAGACTGTGAACAGACTGTCTCTAGAGCTGTGTCTAGCTTTTCTCTCAGCAACCTATAGAAGAATCGATTGTATCTTTGTGTATGGAAGTTTTATCCCATCTTTTACCTTTTTTTATAAAGTAAATCACTTCCCTGGGGGTATCCAAAAGAATGTAGATGTGTTTTCCATGTTTTATGCTGTCCTTACTCACAGTTCTCTAAATACAATTACCCTGCCCTTCCCTCTTCCAAGATCACTGGTGGTCAGAATCACTTTAGACATTATTCAGACTTTAGGGATTTCGTACAGATTTTTCAGTAAAGAACTATTTGACAGCACATATAAACGGTACTGATGCTTCTGTATAGAGTGACTTATTTTGGCTTTCATCCTCCCAGCAATGTTTGAGTCTTTGTAGAAATGTGTGTGATTTCTATCTCCTCTATGCTCTGCATATCTCATCTCATCTTAAATGCATTCCCCAACAGTACAAGAGGGGATATTTGTAGGATGTATTTATGAAAGCAGCATTTAAAGTTTAAAACACTATTACTTTCATATATATTTCCACTCTTGAAGTCTACATGATTTTTAAAATCAGGAAAAATAGAAAAAAGCTTACAAATAAAACACATGAGAAAATGAAGTAAGAGATAAAGGACTGTGAATGCCATATTCATTTTAAATTGAAGGAAAGTTATAATATTCCATTATTAGAGGTCTAGTGGTTGAATAAAAACTGACCCTTTTCCAGTGGCTGCTCCCTAAGTGCCTTTGAATATTATTGTACCAATTCTCAACAGCTAAGGAATGTCAGAGCTCTCCTCAAGCCAAAAGTTTTACCTTCTCTAAAGTTCTCTCCTTACCTGTTATGTACAAAACCCACTGTGCCTTGTGAGATTTTTTTCATTTACTTTAATCGATTTTGAGCGTTCATGCTCATTGCATATATATATATCTCCTACAGAGCTCCCCCGAGATGATCATCATTTCTTAAAGATGAGATTCTGCCACCTGTTATCACAGAGGATATAAGCTTTGGGACTCTTTAGATGAGAGCCGTCCATGCTTTTAAACTGAGTATTTCCACTACTATGTGAAGTTTATGTGAAATTTACTTTTTTAATATTGGAAAAAACTATTTAGCCTGTTGCCAAGAGTACTGGGGAACTAAAAGAGAAATAAACCAAGTAAACCCCAAAAGCTAAAAACCTTGCAGCCCTAAAGCCCTAAAAGCCCTTCAGGCATTTTCACATCTAAATTGTTACTGCCTTTAAGAAAGGGGTCAGACATTCCTGGAGCTCTCCATGATGTGATAAATGAACCAGCTCTGAAGCGGTGACCTCTCCCCTGTTAAGGTTAACAGACAGTAGGACAAACAGGTTTCAACAACTCTGCAGAATGTTTTGAAGTGGGCCCATTTTCCAGAAACACAAAACTTTGCTAAGTATTATCAGTATATTTTGGATAAGAACAGGTTTTTAAGGTGAGCTTTCTGTGCAGAAAAAGAAAATGCTTAAGCTCTGGGTAACCAGAAAATAAATTAAAAGTTAGGTGATTTGGTCATGGGGACATCAGAATGAAATAATTTCCTATAAATATGCTTGGAAATGTGAAATATCTAGATGGAAGAACAAGTTCTGAGCTAAAGCATATGCTGTAACCCCAAAACGCTCTGTGGGCACAGACAATTAAAGTAATTTATTTGTACCTTTTGGCACAAACACTCTGTCAATCTCAGTAAGACCTTAGACATGGTATTTGAAGATTGTGTTTTCATCACAATTTTTGCTTTCTGCATTCCCCAATTAGTGTATCATTTTAGTGACTAAAACAAACTAGAAAGTTATTTGTATATTCTTCTTTATATATTCTATCAGATAGGGTACAGCTTCTAATAAATGTAATATTACTTTTCATTTTCAAATGTAGATGCCAAATCAAGTTTTATGTGACTTGATACCTACCTTCTGCATGGCTGTTATTCAGGGCAGTACAAAGCCTTTCTAAGAAATAAAATCCCTCAGATAACTTCAACTGAAAATTATCAAGTTGTTTGTTCTTTAATAAATCAGATGTTTATTAAGTGAGAATAAATGAAAATATTTGCATCAATTTAAATACCTATGTTCCACTAACTGACAGATCTGAATTACTAATGATTCACCAAGGGGAAATTTATTATTAGTGATAAGAGGATCACTTTTCAATAATCTTTTAAATTATTCAGAGAAATAATACTCTGAGCATTTTAATATATAATATGTATTTGCAAATCATTTATCTCAACTATTTTTATCACGTGAATGGAAAATATCCTAAGCAACACGCAGAGAAACATTATTAGATACACATATAAAATGCAAAGCTAGATTCATAAACTTATGATTTTACACAAGAGGAGTTTTGCTTTTCAGAAAATTCATCTTCAACATCTGATGGAAATAAACACACATTTTTCCACATTTTGGAGTCACCTCATTATAACGAATAGTAAGTGCAGAGACTATGTCATAAAACTTTTTATTATTACACTTCAAATAGGACTTATTTTCCATCATTAAACCTGATTTGAAACCAGATGAAAGAGTATGATAGCTAGAAAAAGTAAAAAATCTTAATACACCTATCAGATGAAAAATATTAGTTTGGGAATGTCAAGAATAAATATAGACTTATTTTTATAGAAGAAGACAAAACTTACATATTTTCATTCTGTAAAAGTGTATTTAGATGTAGTTATGCTTCACAGTAAACTGGGAGCTTATAGTGAATCTGAAACTGAGTTTAAAATAAAAAGATAAATTCTAGTCAAAACTAAGTGCAAATATAGCATTTCTGTACACAGGTGTTAAAAGGGTATTCTTTCTCCCTTTTCTCTTTTCTCCCTTGAAATTTTGATACTTAAAATCTCAGAAAAAAAGAATTTAAGTTTTATGAGAATGTTGTGATATATATAGTAGGATAAGTAGAAGCAGAACATATCTTCTTTGTGCTTCAACTAGAACTGAATAGAAAGAAAAACATCTGGATAGAAGAAAATGTATAGTCTTTTATTGTGTCATGACCAGAGGCATGATATGACTAGGGCAAATTAATCATGGTTAGGTGTGTATCTATATGCATTTGATTAGAATTAATTCTGGTTTTCCTGTTTTCTTGTTTGCTAGATGACATGAAAGATCTTCTGCAGTGAAAATTACATTTGCATTGCTACACACCAGGAGTTACAAGAAGGTTTGCTTGACAAGGGTGTCCCCACTGTAGGTCAGACAGAGAAAAATGAAAGGATTGAGCAGTTTGCATAAATTATTCTGAGCAAAAGAAATAGAACCCAGATAACCTGAATACTAACCTAAGCCATTATCTAAACATGCAAGTGTTCCTTTTAAGCCTATATACCTGGGAAATTGGACTCCTGTCATGGTAAATGTTTGTAAATCTGCCATCAGCCTTTTCCTCTGCCTCTTCTCCTCCCCAGATCCTTCAGATGTCATTGCATTCAGAAGACCAAGTGGGTCAAAATCAGGAGATGCATGATGCTCCTACTGGGCTTTGGTTCCACATCCCATCATCTCAGCCCTCAGGCTGTTGACATATCACCAAGTATCTCTTCTGCTCCTCCGTTCTCTCACTAGGAAGGAAATTTAGAGATACCAAGGACAAGTATCATGAATTACCTAAACAAATTTTCCCCAAACTATGTCTGCTCCGGCCTTCTACTTGAAGTTAGATCAAAGAACAGGCTAAAACTCATTTTATCTGGAAAAGATGGTGAAATAGAGCTGTGCACGGATTTGGATTCCTCTGGAGCTCTGTGCAAGGAGTCTGAAGACCAGCTGTTCTGCCTAAGTAGAAACTAAAAGTAATAGAAACTTAGCACTCTTTTACTAACATTTAATTTGTAGTATATTGTAAGGATCATTTTCTTTAATTGGAAGCTTAACAAAAGACTTCATAATAACTTGCTGCTGCCAAATAATATCCAGATTGTTGTTCAAGTCAGTGCAACTCTGGAAAATTACAAGACGGCTTTAGAGCGTTCTTTAGATTCTTCATGTGCTTGTGTTCATAAATTCTTGGTTACTGATGATCACAAATACTGCTGTTCAATTGAATTACATTATTTTGGTTTTATACAGATGAATGGATTAGCTACAAGCCAAACAATAATTCACACAGCTAAAACTATTTAAAAGGATATAAATGATTTGATTAATCTCCAAAAACAAGACAGTGGAAAATAAGGTTCAAATCTTTTACACTCAGTGGAGTACTGTGAAGTTACAGTGCCGAATGGGATGATATTTTTAATGTATGATATTTTCATCCTATATTCTCAATTTTAATCTGTGATGATATCTTATTGTTTTAGAACATAGTTCTTAATTTGTATAAGAAATATTTTGTAGGTCTCTACTCATGGTAATATCATCCCTTCCCTGCAGGATATGCTGTAAGGGAGAGCATCTTTTCCGGGGCTGATGGCTTTCTTCAAGAGTCTCTTTGGTTTGTTTTTGAGTTCTTAGCAGATATGTTTTCTCTAAGTTTCAAAATATCATCCTCTCCCTGACTTCAGGGAACTTATGGAGAATCATCCTTTTCAAGTAAATAAATATTTGTAGTGTGCATTTCTATCACAAGACTCCTCCTTTTTATTTTTTAAGTATAAAATGGAAGTAAATATAATTAATGAAACTATCTAAGTTCTTTAGAAATATTTTGATGCACCCAGTCTTTATTTTGTTTTTTTTGTTGGGTTTAATGCAAATATTTGTTAAATGGACTGGAAAACAAATAACTATTCCTACAATTCTGAAGATTGAATTTATTCTGATACCAGTCCCATTAGTAACTACAAGTGTATATAAAATTAGATTCTGTTTTCCCTGTTTTCTCAAGGTTATGCTGTTTGACTGAAGTTGTTCACTAAAACACAGTTTCCACTGGGTAGATAAATAAGTAATAACATTTGTGTATCTGAGTCAGTTCGGTTTATTGACAGGGAATTGATATTCTCTCCTCCAGTATCCTCACCTCTCTCTCTCTCTCTTGCTGGAAGTTTGCTCTTCCCTCCAGGTCTCCATTTCATGCATCCTGTCAGCTGGTCAATATAAAGCTATAGTTGATTCAGAGGAATATATTCACTTTTAGGATCTGATGGATTGATCCTGGTCAATCAAACTCCCAACCTCCTTTTTTTGCTGACTCCCCTCTTACTGGTGATGCAGAGAAAAATGGAAGTTGAAACTCATGGATCAAGGTAATGACAATTTTATAATAAAAGCAAAAGCTGTGCTTGCAAGCAAAACAAAGATAAATTAATTCAGTTCTGCCCATCAGCAGGCAGAAGTACAACTACTGAAAAGTGGGGCTTCCAAATGTGTGGTAAGTGCTTGGTAAGATAAATGCTGTAACCATGAATCTCCCATCTTCAACCTACTTTCCCTGAGTTCTTATTGCTGAGTGCAACATCATGTGATATTGCACATCCCTTTTGTCAGTTTGGGTCAGCTGCCTTGACCATGTTCACCTCCAGTCTCTTGGCCACCTCCACGTTAGGAGCAATTGGGTGGGAGGGAAGAGAAGGTCTTGATATTGTGCAAGCACTTCTCAGCAATAGCCAAAATATTGATGTGTGTTATCAACCCTGGTTTAGCCACACATTGAACACACAGTATCATACAGGCTAACCTGAAGAAATTTAACTCAGAACTTTATCCCATCCAAACCCAGTACATAGAAATACAATAAGCAATATATATTGAAAACATTGAGGCTGTTTTATGAAATAGATGAGAGGTTGAGTTACAATTGACTTTCTAACGAAAGACACTGATTTGGATTTTTATCGCATGTCCTATCGTATCTGGTTGTCTTAATACTTATAGAAATTTCAAATCTTCAGACATTTTGTCCCTTGCCTGAAATTACTGAACACGCAAAATAGTTACTAGATAGGGACAGATAAAAATAAAGTCAAGTATACATCCCAATCAGGCAAGGCTCGCTTTCTATGATTCCAGGCAGCCCTCCCTTCTCTTCTACCTTTTTCAGGGTTATGCTACATAATCAATTAAAAGGACTGTGAAAAAAAGAACTAAATTACTATGAGATTAAGTTTAATGATAGTACAAATCAAAAACATGAACAATACACAGCAGAGAGCTACAGACATTCCAATGCTCTACTTTTCTGCTTTTATTAGAACACCAGAGACTTGCCCAGTATTGGCCACCTCCACAGCCTCTTACACCATGCTACATGAGCTAATACTCAAGTTCTTCCTACTCTTCTGAAACAAAGGGCATGGTACTGTTCCATTGCTTAGGAATGCAGCACAACAGCTGTGGAGAGAACCTCCTGAGTTCTTCAGCCTTGTCTTCTGATATTTCAAGCACAGAATAATAAAAGAAGAAGCTCTTTGTTCAAATTGTCTAGAAGGTGACTATATGGATACATTAAATCATATAAAACGTCGTCTGGAGGTTTCTGTCTGTTTCTTTCTACTGACTAAAGACAGTCAAGATTTCAAGATTGAGTTGCTCAGGCATAAAGATGCTTAAAATTAGGTAAAACAAATATACCTTAGATGCTGAGTGTGGAAGGGCCCACAAAACAATTGCACCATAAAGCAACACCACCACTACCCCAAAGCCTCAATACCTTAAATAAATACAAAATATATAGTAGAAGACTACTAAATCATACATCTCCAATGAGCTACAGAAAGGGGAAAGATCAAGGCTAAACTAGGTCAATTCAGGTATTTATGAATATAATTCATAATAGTTTTACTTAAACTATTACTAAAACTAAATCTTTTCCAACAATCAAGAATAAACAAAGGAATCCTTACCAGTCATTGATTATCCACTCTTGAAAAAAAAAGCATTGTGACTCCAGGCTGGACAATCAGTTTAATCCACAGTGTAAAAAGGCAGCTGATTCAGACAGTGAACTCTACCTAATGCAATAAAACACACATGGCTTGCAAAAAAATCTCAAAAATAACAACAAAAAATCCCAGCATCATTCCATTATATTTTCAAACTGCACAGAGGCAGTAAACCACAATTTCACAACGTATTCCTATCCATGGATTTTTTTTTTCCAATGCTTCTATAGGCTTAACAAACTGTACTTTAAAGCAATTTTGATTCTCTGCCTCAACAAGAGATTCAGGTGGTTATTTCAGAAGTTCACTTGCCAAATGATCTGAAATCTTATATAATATCCAGCCTGAACTTATTCATAGCCATTTATCATGTACTAATATTATTCTTAAAAGTAAAGGCTTTTTCTTCCTTGATATATCCCCTCTCAGTGTAGTTATAAAAAGTCATTGTACCCTCTCTTAACCTTCCCCAGCTAGGCTAGGCAAACAGAGCTCTTCTTAATCTTTTCTTTGTAAAGTAAACATTCCATTCCTTTATTCATATCTCCTCTCTAAATCTGATCCAATTTAAATTAATCACTCCTGAGAGAAATAATTAGAGATGTACACAATATTCCAGATGAGGCCTTGTGTTGTGTTATTTACATTCCTCTTTCACTTTAGATGAATGTGTCATTCAATGCATTCTACAATAGCAGTAGCCTTGTTTCAAGGCTACATCATTCCTGTAGTTCATAATCAACTCCAACAAATATCACCCATTTCCTCACATCAGATTGACGACGTTCCTTTTTTAGCAAATTTTATTATTAATTCTTGAAAATATACCTTTGAACTTTGTGATGTTAAATTGCATTACATTTATGTGACTGCTTTCCTTAGAATCAACAGATCCTCTTGATGCTAACTCAGAACCTTGTAGTTTGTTTCTCAACTGTATAAATAGTTTTCATTTCAATGTCATAAACAAATATAGTATATCTGTTCAGTTCCAACACTGATGCTTGAGAGGTGTCTGTGCTGATTTTTCTTCAGCCTGTCTTGCTGTTTGAGTATAGCTGGGGATAGTGTCCCTCCTACAAACTTCTTTCACACCCTGAGTTAATCACTGCAATCACAATGTTTAATGCTAATTTTCCTTCAAGAAATCTTATCAAATGTTTATCTTAAGTCTGAGTAGAGTAGCTTTACTTTATTAGCCTCTGTAGGAAGTCAGTTATCTAAAAAGATATTAAGTTAGTCTGACACAATCTGTATGAGATAAAATCATGTTGTACTGTAAGTTCAATTTACCTCTCTGACCCGAATTAGTTCTTGTTCAGAATCTGCTCTAATGCTTTGCATAGCATTATAATCAAATTATCTGCTTGGATCATGAGCTTTCCCCACTGCTTTTTATCTTTATACTACATTTGTTCTCCAAAGTTATTATCACCAGATTTACAGTTTATTTTTAAATGGCTTCTACTAGATTTGCAAAACCATATGCTAATTCATTCAGTTGACTTGAACATGTTATCAAACCCTAAACCTTTCACACTTAGAAATAACAATTTTGCTTCAAATTTCCATACCAGAATTTGTATCATGGTCTTCACATTTGAAGCAGATAATGTATTTTGTCATAACAATGTTGCTAAAATTTAAAAAAACCCAACAAAACTAACAACAAAAACCAAAACCCAAACAACACAAACCCAAATCAAAATCGATTAATGACAGGATTAATTAAAACTTGTGGCCATTTCTAGATATTCTATGCTGTTTTCTAATTCCAAGTATAGA
This sequence comes from Platysteira castanea, assembly GCA_013397175.1. Classification (NCBI taxonomy): domain Eukaryota; kingdom Metazoa; phylum Chordata; class Aves; order Passeriformes; genus Platysteira; species Platysteira castanea. The sequence continues at coordinate 92,608 of VYXC01008626.1, forward strand.
GAAGCCTCCTTATCTAGCTTCTCCTCTTTGCCTATGAAAAGAATAATGCATAAAGATTAGTATGTAAAAAACCTAATTTGTGTTTTAGTTTCTAATACTAGGCTAAGGCCTCTAAAATATTTACTTTTAATTCTTCAAACTCTGAAATATTGTCATTCTCCTAATGAATCCCTTTTCCCTATTCTTTTTGTCTCTGTTCTTCTTAATGAATCCCTTTTACACTCCTTTTTAATCTCTTATTAATCTTTTTAATCTTCTTATTAAATCCCTCTTCACATGATTATTCATGTTGAAAAGCTCTTTTATACAAGTATTTAGTTTTCCTCTTCAAGTACATGCTCTAATCATGTTGAAACATTTTACTTAAAAGTAAAGTAAGAGTTCTTACAGGTCCAGTGGAATTCTTCACTCTGAGGATGGGGAGACACTGGAACGGGTTTCCCAGTGAAATTGTGGATGTCCATTCCCTGGCAGTGTTCAAGGCCAGGTTGGATGGAGCTCTGCACAACCTGATCTAGTGAAAGGTGTCCTCCCCCCAGCAAGGGGGCTGGAACCAGATGATCTCTAAGGTCCCTTCTAAACCAAACTGTTCTCTGAATTCAAGTCTCAAATTTTCCCAAACTAACCAGCCTAATTAATTTATTCCCTGAGCATGCAAAAGCTTGACTTTTTAAAATCTCAAGGATTATTTATGGATTTATTTTTGTCTATCTTGAAGATTGTCTTCAACTGAGCTCCCTCCACTTCTCACAGGAGAGCCACCACTATCCTGGTTTCATTCTGTGAACTCACTCCTGCTTATTCAAATCCTCATTCTTCCACTAATGGAAGTCCAAAACTGGATGCAATAGTCCAGGCGTGGTCTAACAAATCAAGCCATTCAATGTGACTAATGAATTCAACGTTGCTAAGTGTTAATTCTTCATATCTAAATAAAGTACCCTTTTCCTTCTTGAAGATATTGTTGAGACTTCATTCAGTGAGAAACACAAAATTATAATTTTTATAACTATATATTTCATTGGTTTGAATTGTGGTTCTTCCAATTTGAGGGGAAGGAAAATCAAAAAAACTTTCTAATAACTATAGATAGAAAATCAAACTCTTCATTGAAAAATCAGTCATGGCTAAAAAGCTCCACACCAATAACAGTGAAGATGACAGCAAATAGGAAACCAGAAATTTTTCTGGAGCATTTCATATGGATGTATACTGATGATTCCAGAATTTCAGCATACATTTGACAGAAAAATCAGATTGATCTCTGTCATCAATATTTTTCTCAAAATCTTGTATAAACATTTTCGTGAGCTTATGCAGGATATTGAAGAAGTATTTTTTGTCTTTGCAGTCTGAGAATGGAAGTTTAGGTGAATTTGAATTATTCTGAGGAAGAATTACTGCAGTATTTGGAAACTAGGTATTATGCAGAGGACTTGAATCAGATGTAAAATAAAATTCCAGATAAAAAATTAACTTCTCAGAAGTTCAAGAAAAGAATGGATTAATCTATTTTCAGTGTACACAATTCAGACTTAGTTGTTTGGAATCCTAAGCAGCAAATTTTATGTGAATGCAACTGTACTTTAGTGGGGTGGTATCTCTCAATTGATTTGGCACTTGCCTGCAGATTAGGGCTCCTTATTCTGTGCACATTGATTTGTTTTGAAATAGTTAGGATGTCTAAAATGAACAATAAACTCTAGAGTTAGATTTACTATCTAGGCCTGGAGGTTCTTATTATTATTTTTTAATTTTAGAATCTAATTGGTTTGCATAATTGGTTTGCATGTATCCTTGCACCTAGGATACATGGAAAAAACCCCAAATATGCTCCTTCCTCAGTAAAAAAAAAATAACCTGTTGATAGGACAAAATTTGCATCAAAAGAAAGGCTAACACTGCAAAAATTTAGAAAAGCATAAAACTAGTGATTCAGCAATATAGATATAAGCTAAATACCCACTCTAACATTTTTTAGGGCAGTCCACTGCCTCCATTTCCACAGATGTCAGTGTTGCCATCCTTGAAATAATGTCTTTGAACCTTATTATACCTTTGCTTTCCATTTATGTTCCAGTTTACATTCCAAAGTAAAAAATTTCCTAGAATAACAAATGGATGCCCATCTCCTTTTTCCCTTTCACACTACCATAACCCTCCATTTACTATTGAGATTCTTTATGCAATACTATTTTCATTTAAAGGAAACATGGTTACCATTGATGCTTTTTCTGGATTAATAAACTTGTTCTTGATTTTTAGGGCCATTGCCCTCTCTGGTCTCGCCAGTTCCATTGTGTTTTGTGTTGCAATGTGGTATGTAAAACCTTCATTACAGTGCATTCCCTTTTTGTAATAGTCCATATGTTCAGTGGAAAACTTCCACAAGTTCCATCAAACAGTTCAGATCTGAAGTTTTACTTTGATCATTTCATGCCATACATGATAAGCACATATTAGTTCCAAAATAAAAGCATACATTTTTACCCAGAATTGTTTGCATATAAGCTGGCTACACAAGTAGAGAATTTTCTGAACAGGCCACTCAGGGGACATTAATTATATTTTTAGTTGTTCATAGTTGTAGAATTATTTTATGATTTCAAATTCTGGATAAACCTTAAAAAGAATTGTGGCTATAGAACAAGAGAAAGAACCACACTTGCACACGCTGAGCTGAGAATAGCAAAAGGAGCCAGGAAGCCTATTCATTTTGGTATATATACATTTTTCAATTCGACAAGGAATTGGAGGGACAGTGTCACTTCCTCTCCAATCCCACTGGTAAAAGGAACTGTTCATCAAACTTTCCCTCACCACAAAGGAATGAAAAACAGAAAGGACAGTTAACACTGGCTATTATTTACATGAAAGTGTGAGAACTTAAGACTCCAAGAATGTGAATTATCAGAAGGCTGAAAAAGAGCCAGGGTGACAAAAAATGACAAAAAAACTCCAAGGCTCTAAATTGTCAATTGCCTGGGATATCAGTACCCGCTCATTTTGCTTTTTCTACCAGTTTATTAGGTCAGAATAGGGGACCTTCTTACATTACCCACCAAACCATGTTTGCAAGTCCTTTCAAGGCCACCATAGAACTCAAAGGAATTCTGTTGGAGTGGTTTTATGTTTCAGGTCATAGTCATACAGTCATACATATAAATAAAATATACATTGGTCTGCTTTGTTTTCTAGCTAAAGTCACCATTAAAAACCTGTGAAAGTTTCTTAGAGATGCAAAACATGAATTCATCAAAGTATTTTAAATGCTCAGTATTCAGGAAAGGCTTTTGTTTTGCACGATCACTTTTCTCATTTTACCTTAGCTGCTAAGAGTTTTTTGAAAGAAAGTATCTTGTTTGAAAGTCTTTCAAATGGTAATAAGGATGGTAATAACTTCTTTTTTTGTGAAAATTTTAAAATGCTATAGTAGAGAAGGCCTGGAAAGGTCATCTGGTTCCTGCCCTGAGGCAGAATCAGTTATACCCAGTGGTTAACTGAGAAGGTCAAAAGTAGATTTTACTGCTGTCCTTGTTGAAGTCAGATCTTCACTCAAGATTGAACAAGCCAAATTACACAAAAGGCTAGGGAAGGAAACAGCACACACAACAGGCAGTCTCAGATGCTCCTTTAAGACCCTGCAAACTTGTAGAGCATCAAGTGATTTAAGAGATTGCTTTTAGCTGTTCTTTCCCTGTGGCTCACAGCAGCGCTGTGATAAAGATAGTCTTCGTTCACTAAACTGGCTTTCTTTATCAAAAGATAAAAGCAAAAAAGACAGAGATAGAGAAGAAGAAAACAATAAGGTAGAAAAAGAAAGCAAGTAAAAATATTTGTAACATTATGCAACCACTTTTTATGCTATAGATTATGTCTAAGATTTGCCAAAAACAGTGAAAATAGAAATATAGTATGAATAGTGCACCTTTGCTTTCATTGAGAATGTTTGATGCTAAAGATCAAACAACCGAGATGGCTGAGTGAATGGAGATTGAAAGGACAGGTTTGTTGCCAAATTTGCCCATGAAGACACTTTTAATACTTCATAAAAGAGGAATAGATGAAAAAGCTCAGCTGCTCAGTATTTTTTTGAAAGTGCATTCTGGGGAAATTTTCAACATATTACTTTAGGTGCATTGATTTTGATTCCCCCATTCTCTCATTTATGCTACACTGTTTTAGCTTAGCCCTTTTTTATTTGATCAGATTTTTTATTATTCTTATTGACATTAATTCAGCCTTTTTCTTTGACTCTTACATTTTCTTTCAATATGCAAAATTAGGGTTTTGTTACTGTGAGTTTGTAAATTTCATATTTAAAATACCTATATGAGAGGGATAGTCACCTCTTCTGACCAGCTGGTTTCATGCAGTGTTTGATGTACTTCAGGATGGATTTTGCCCTCTTTGGCTGCCAGGACACATCGCTGGCTCGTACTGAGCCTGGTGTCATCCAGCACCCCCAGATTCCTTTCTGCAGGGCTGTTCTCCAGCTACTCCTCTCCCTGTTTATACTTGTCCCTGCATTATTACATCCCCGGTGCAGGATCCAGCATTTGGACTTGTTAAATTTCATCCTGTTAATCATAGCCCAATGTCCCAATCTATCTAGATCTCTCAGCAAGGCATCTTGTCCCATGAGAGAGTCAACAGCACTCCCAGTTTGGAATCATCAGCAGATTTACTAACAGTGCATTCAAATCCTGCATCTAGATAATTGATAAATATATTAAACAGAACTGGGCCCATGGCTATCCCTGAAGAACATCACTGGTGACTAGTCAAAAGTCACATGTAACTCCATTCTCTATAACACTTTGAGCTCTGCCATTTGGCCAATTCTTCACCCAGTACGCTGTGTACCTACTCGTCTCATGGTTGGTCAACATGTCCTGAAGGATATAATAAGGAACAGTATCAAAACCTTATTACAATTCAGAAAAAGTGATATACACTTCCTTCCCTTTACCCACTAGGCAGATAACCTTATTGTAGAAGGACACCAATTTACTTATGCAGGATTTCCCCTTTGTAAACACATGTTGACTGTGCCTGATAATTGCATTGTTCTTTAAATGCCTTTCAACAGCACTTCTCAAAGCCAAGACAAATTACAAGGAAAATTTGCTAGAAGGAAAAATGCAGATAGAAAAACATTTGAATATAAATGGGTAGCACTTGAAGAAGAAAGACAGAATTGCAGAATTCGGGAGTACGGTTTGTCCAAATATTCATTTAAGTTCATTGTAAGATAAAAGCAACAACTAAAAGTTCAAATCAAGTGGTCTAAAGGGGAATAAGTATCAGCCATGTAGTAAACAAAAAATGTTGACAATCATAGTAATCATCCCATTACCTCTTTAACTATAATAGGTATACAATATTTTACTGCTGGTAGTAGCATGTTATTTCTATCCTTTTCCATGTCCTCTTAAAACGGGAAGAACACAAACATGGAAAAACCAGTGCGTGCACTGCTATGATGTCAGAGCTATGGAAAACTCTTGGAAGTGATGGAAGTGATGTCTTAGCCTGCTTAGGAAAAACCGTGTAATAAATTTTTGTCCCTTCTACCCATTTTTAATGGTAACATAATTATGTCTTCCTTTCTCAAGTTACAGACCTGATATTTTACCCACTCAGATTCCCACAATGTGACAAAAATCAGGTGGGTTTCCTACACTTCTCCATCATTGCAAGAATTTATCACTGGTGTATGATCAGAGGTATAAGTCAATATCCTGATTTTGCATAAAAAATCCAACAAAAATCCACCCACTAGTTGCTGATTATTCACTAAGTCAGTGAAAAAGCTAAGAAGATTAACTAATGAAATTTTTTAAATTAGTTGTCTCAAAAAATATTAATGATACAATCCCTAGTAGAACTCTGACCCACTGGTGTTAGCAGAAGACAGAAAGATGTGTCAGTACTCAGAAAAGATAAAGAAGGATGACTAGGTAGAAGTTGACTAGTTTGACTTAAATCCTGAGAGAGATACAGGAAAATTCTTAAAGGATTAGATTACTAAAAGATTGAAAGAAGAGTGCAATTTGAATGGCATTTGTTACGGATCTTGTAAAACACAACTGATTTTATTATATAAGAAGGTTAAAAATTGGTAACTGAAAGGATATAATACACTAAAACTTTTGGAATACACTCAGTATTATATTTGCATTTTATGCTGATTAAGAATTAATGTAAATATCAATGAATAATATGTTCAAAGAGTTTGAAAATCTGTTAGTGAACACAATAGTTCACACAATACCCTAACAGTTCTGATATGGCCTTACTAATATTGACGTTGTACCTGATAATGTTCAGTGGTTGTATCAACTATCTAGACATCAGACTACTACTATCTGATGATGTTTACAGATAATGTAAATTGTATTGGAAAGCTAAATAATGGCAATGGACAGGCAAAAGACGTCCTGCATCAGAGACATCAGGAAAACATTCTTACTGCCCAGTGGATCAACAATGCACCGTGGGTATACAATTAACCTTTCAAATTCTCGGTGAATTAACACATTCTAAATAAAGAAAGATATGGACAGAATTAAACAAAATTGCTATGCTTTACACAGATGTCTTTCCAAAACTCTTATGTATAGAACAAAATGTCTTTGAAAATACAGCCAAATGAAAATTATATTTCCAAGGAGAAATGAGTGATGATCCATGGGAAAATATTAGTTATTAGTAGATTAGGTTAAGTAATCTTCGTAGTTAAAAGTCATCTAGCACAGTCACTGGATTAGGGAAAGGGATATATAGCAAGACTATTGAGGCGATTTCTCTCTTCACAAGTTCTGATGAAACTGATCCTGGAACAAACATGCAAAACCAGTGCCTGCATTTCTGGTCTTCATTTATTACAGCTGAAATATCAAATAATGTTTAGAAAACACTGCAGACATAGCACTACTGTAACACTATAAGGCATGAAATACAAAGCCTCTCCCAAAGATACTTGTGATGCTTGTAATATGTTTATATCATCTGCATAAATAGTTCAAGCTTCCATGTTGCCTGGTTGCATGACTGCTGATCCTAGTGGGCTGCTATCATTGATACTAATAATATAAACTAAAAAATGAACTTAGAATACAAATTAAAATGTGAACTAATATACAGCTGTTCATTCCTAAAAGACTATAGAAAATCTGTTGAGATATCTTCAAGTAGTTTCCTGCTTCCTGAGTTGTTTTCCAAGAGAAAAGAGACATTGCAGACGGTCATAGGCAATCCAGTATTAGCATCCTTGCAACATGATGTTACACATGAAGAGACAACCATCCAGCTGGAAGGCATTAGAGCACATGCAAAAGTATAGTCGAGTCACAATATCACTTCAAACTAGTTGTATCTAAATTACTAAGTATCATGCTAATAAAATTGGACAGGTATGCAGTAAAATGGAAAGGATAAAATATTACCATATTATCAGGGATAAAACTGCAATGTACCGCATTATTTTGAATGATAAAACACAGAATTACCATTTGCTCTTTTATAATTTATTATGCGATCCTGAACAACAGAAAATATATTCAGATAATGTATTAATGAAAAAAATTAGCATCTTCTACCTAGTATGCTATCAGTTTATTAATAAATGAATAAAATAAATCTTAGTCTTGAAGTCATATCTATTGATAACATAAAAATGTCTCCATCATTGCATCTTTTTGGAAATAACGATCTTGTGGAAACAGAAGAAAGAAAATATTAGTCTATGTTAATTACAGTTAAAAGACATTCATAACATGGGGCCATAGGAGAATGGGGGTCAGCCATTCTGCAACATCAGGCAGAGTTTATCAAGTAACCTCTGCTATATTGATATATTTGTCCTTTACATTAGATCAAACAGCCTCATACATTTCAACTATTATTTTTATCCCAGATTTGTAGGTGAGCAAAGGCTCTCTCTGTGAAATGCCAGCTGCCTTGATATGTAAATGAGTCTATGGCCTAGGGTCTTGATAGTTTAAAATGATGGGGCTAAGGTTCTTTCCTGCAGTGTTGCACTCAGGTACTCAGCTGTACCAGGTAGGTGAAATGTTTTGTCATGTTCTGTACATGCAGAGCAGACACAAAGGAAACACCTCAAAGAACTGTGCTACATAAAGTCCTTTAAGCCTTTTTTCAGGAAGCAGTTCCCACTCCTTCAGTTTCAGCTGTCACATACCAGCTGGAACACAAAGTGCCTGGTGTACCAGAGGGGGGAATATGGAACTTTGTTTCTTTACTAACCTGAGTACTCACATAGGGAGTCTGTGGAGCATTAGTATGTTCAGTAGCCAAAAGTTTAGCCACAATACTTGAGCAGACTCAGCATATATATTCCTGTTAGCTGAGAATGGAATCTGTATTTGTTGTGGAATACAAACATGATTAAAATTCATACTTTTTAACCATTCATTCAGACCAGGTCAAAAACTCAATCTTTATTACTAGGAATAGTTCAGGTATACAGAGAATGCTTCTATCAGTCTAAGCAGATGGAGGAGCTAAGGGAAGTATAAGACCAAGAATGTAACAGCCCAGCCCACATTGTTTTTATCACAGGGTAGGTTCTTCTTAAGCCTGCTGGAGACATGCTGAGCTACAACCAGGCTCAGAGCACATCATGAGCAGAAACATGTAGACCATGAAATGTGATACATGTTCCTATTCTCACTGTCTCTTATGTCATAGTATGCCATATTATAGTACCATCAAGATCTTCTGTCCTAGGTTACAATACAAGATGTAACCAAAAGTAGGTATTCTATTATCATCTTCATAAGCTGTTAAAGCAGGTGGGGCTGTGCTTGTTATCCCCTACCATGACTCACCCCTGATAACTCCCTCTGGGAGCTATCTCTGTTTAATGGGCAATCAAGGATCCACTGCAGGACTCATAGAATTACATCACCCCATTGTGAGATGCTCCGCCCAGGGGGAAGAACCAAGCATTCCCATGTGGATATAATCTGGGGTTTGGAGCAGCACAAGCAGCCTTACCTACTGGGTTCTCAGAGGATAAGAGCTATGCAACCCCCTCTGGATCTTGTGAGGAGGACCAGACCTTTTTACAAGATCACTGCTTCAACAGAGCCACTTCAGAGAACTGCAGCTATCACCTAATTGGACTGCTACCACCACCCTGCCTGGCAGGGTATCAGGTTGTACCCTGACTCTGTCAGGTTAAGCTAGTATTTCTGTATTATTGCTTTGGTTTTTATATATATGTGTATATATATATATGTAAAGAACTGTTATTCCTATTTCTCATATAATTGCCTGAAAGCCCTTTAATTTCAAAATTATAATAATTTGGAGGGAAGGGAATAATTTTCCATTCCAAGTGAGACTTCTGCCTTCCTTGGCAAATACCCATCTTTCAAACCAAGACATCTTCCTAACCATTATCAAACATGTCTTGCCTCACAAAGGAAAAAAACTTGCAGGCTGCAACAAACAAGATTCCCACCAACTGTTAATCTTCTTGCCCAAATATGAACTGTTCCTCTCACCCAAGACATAAGTGCTTGGGTTGCAGGACCAATCTGATTGTGAAGTACATATTGTTTACAGAAGGCAGAAATGAAGAGTGAAGATCAATAATAAATGAATGAAGATGAATAATGAGAAGGAAAAAGAGAAAAAGGAAAACAAAAAGGAAAGAGAGAATTAAAATAACAGAGTTTTCCCAAGAATAAGTTAATTCCAATTTGTCATTCAGAATTTGATGGTGACACAAGGTGCTAACTCAGACATAACTGTGCTGGAGTAGAAGGAATTAACACAGAGCTGATGGACAAACTCGTCAGCCAGATTGAAGTACAGAGCAAACAAATGGCAAATTAACTGTACTTTTTATTAAATCTCATAGAGGACAGGAGTAAATACCATTTTCATTATCATGTGTATTGAGAAAAGGGAATAAAAATTTACAATGAGATGAACATGGTTCCAGTAATTATTCCCCACTTTATCCTGGAGTTGTTTTTTTTTCCCCAAAGTGTCCTGTTGGCAGAATTTCTGGTTTAAATAGTGAATTCTACAATGGAAATAAAGTCTTTTAAGACCGTGTATGTTGCAGTGATTTCCATTACAATTTGTAGTGCAATTTAGGCTGTATCTTTAGGATTTAAAGGAGTTATATAGCTTAACAGATTCATAGTCCTGACAGAATTAAAAATATATTGAAAATAGCTCTTGAAAAATATTCACACTTTTTGAAGGGCTCCCTATCTGCATTTTGACTGTTATGTAATCTGTGCCTCTTGGCACAGAAATTGAAAGATCTTTTCTTGTTTGGATAATACATCTTCCATACAAAAAATAATCTGTTGATTTAAATAATGAGATGGGGGAAGATAAAGATATTGAAAGTTAAATAATTTGAAAAATAAGCTAGGTAATGAATCAAAAGATAAAAATGCTCATTGACTTCAAAGAAAGAAAAAATCAAAGTCAATGTAATTCCCCTCATTTCCCAGCAAATCATTGTTTCACACATAAAATAACATTTTCAAAGGACTGCAGACTTGATGCTAGTCGCTGTGGATTAAAATCTGTAGTGCATGCAGTACAGGGCATACTGGATTTCATAAGTGTCTCTTTCTAAGCAAAAATCTATGTGTAGAAAGATAGATTGTAAACTGAACAGGCTAATACTTCCAGACAGAGCAATAAACCTGTGACTATGCTTATTATGTCAGGCAAGGCCAGATCACCTTTATTATTTACTTTGTGAAATGGGATTTTAAGAAAATTCCTTTTTCAAATATTGTAATGCTGAAATGTGTGATGTAAAATGCAAGTCCAAAAGTTTCAAAGGCCATGATATGCACATGAACAGATCTAGGTTTGTTGGAGAGAAAATATGTCAAATTTACATTACATTAGTTTGATTTTACTTACATAAAATTGCAAGTCTTGTACATTTGCAGTTGAAATACTGAATTAGGTCTTTGTATTAAAAATGATCAAACAGCAACAGCATTTTCTTTTTTTAAGGAAGTGCTAATCTATCATGCAAGGCTAAAAAAGCTCTCTAGAGACAGCAGAGAGAGACGGATAATCTAATATGGCAAAGGAAGAATGTCTGTGATAGTTTTTTCTGGATATTTCCTAGTTTCCCTGTTGCAAGTTCTGAGATTCTGTATCAGTAGGGAAGACAGAAAGAAAGACTCTCACAAGTTTTAGATAAACATAACAGCTTCTCTTCTGTTTGGAGAGTAATTCACAATCTGTATAAAACCAGCTAACGTGACCCTGATTCAGAAAAGTATTCCCAATCCTTTTTTAAAACCTTGAGCTTTGTGGTATCCAAGGCAGGAACATTCACATGTATCTGACAACTAAATGAACCATTTTTGAGCTACTTCTACTGCTTATGTGGAGAAAAAAAGTGTTTTTCAGAAAAGCATATAATTTATTTTTTAACTAGCATTTCTAGGAAGTGCTAAATTAATTTGAAGAAGATGGGGAAAAAAGGAAGCAAAAAACTGAATAAGGGAGAGAAAAAACAAAGCAAATGGTAAACAATCTTGTTTGTAAGAACTGACCTAGATATTTTGGAAGGGAGGCAAAACTGAAATATATGGTTCATGGTCAAAATACATAAAACAGCCTGCATGTGGTGAAAACAGAGAGAATAACAAGAAAACATAAAGAGATCCTGCTTGAATGGGATTAGGAAGAATCCCTTCCATACTGTTTCTCTCAGTTAAGGATGTTGGGCTTATAAAAGTTCTTACTTAAATGCTAGCAGTTCCACCATGACCTTTGCGATGTTCCTATCACCTTTCTTAGAGAGTGCTGCTTTTTTGTTTGCCATTCACTACACTTGGCTGCTACAATTTAGCCATTACATGTAAAGTACTGTCTTTTACCCTGTTATTGAGTTGAACGAATTACAGTTTTAGAGAGCTATATGTGGGACTGGCAAGTGAGCGGTAGGTATGTGTATTTATATGTGTTTTTCTAGTCTAACCTTCTCAGATGACAGTGATGAATAGTGGGGTGCTGGAACACAATCAAATTTAATGAAACACTGAAGACTTGCAAACTCTAAAGCCAGATTTTATCAGAGTAAAAAGAAGAATGTTTCAGAGCATGATCTGCAAATACTGAAATGAAATATTTTCCATTAGACTTGCAAATAAATATTTATAACTAAATTTAGTATGATTCCTCTCTCTGTTGCAGAGAGAGTCTCTAGAATGACTGAACCTGCTCAGGTCAGACTCCCTGAAGCCTGCTGTTACCCTTCTGCTCCCTTTGCTCCATGCTCATGGGACCCTGACGGAATACATAATCTCGGCAAACAACCATGAGCCTTGCCCCCTCTGGCAGAAGAGCCCATCTGATTCACAATTCAGCTGCCACAGATATATAAACAAGCTAACAATCTGCTCTGATACCCAGCCATATTCTCTTAAAAAATATATGCAATCCATTGTCTTTTCAATAAGGTGTGAACATGTGAATTACACCAATTTTCACAGCTGACTAAAGTGATTCTTCTCTGTGTTGCTTATAGAACTTGACAAATTCCTACTACACTAGAGAAAGCTAGTAGCCATCTGGAAGGCCCTTTGATCATCTAGAAAGACAATTACCCCACAAACTGTAAGGCATCTGATATTAGGCTGTGTTGGGGAGGATTTTAGTCTGATAGGAACGTCTCACAGATATGCAGGAAGATCTCTGAATGTGGAAACTGAGAATGACATAGAGATGAAAACAAGCTTTGATATGGAGTTTTGCTAAACCAGAGATCTTGAGTAAACTGAAGGGACAAAGGTTGAAAATAGGTTGAAAGGAGGTTTTGTGACTAGAACCAAGGGTCTATTTGACTACAAACAGAAAGCATGTTTCCTACCAAGTAAATAAATTTCAAGAAGAGCATAAATAAATAAAGAACATGTTTTTACCAAATTGAAAGATACCACAGGCAAACAAAATGTAATATAGCAAAGAGAACAAAAATCTAAGGATTTACCACTTCAAGAAAACTGAAAATTAACTTCAAGCCTAATCTGTAACCTACCTTCACGACTAGATAATAATGAGTATTGTATGGTAATGATAGTAGTTATGAGCAAATGTATAGGTACTGTGTGTGGTGCTGATTTGATTATCATGTATTAAGACACTCAGCAATAAGAAAAGTATATAAAGTCTTGTAATATGAACAGTAATGGACTTCAGGTATCAAGCTAGGACCTCAGGCCTTTGACTTCAGGCCTCAAGCTGAGGCCATTGGCTTCAGGCTCCAAGCCCCTGGCTGTGGCTGACAGCTAGAGGCTTGCTCTCTGTACCCACAACCCACGATGAAATAAACAATTTGGAGAGCAGCCTGGAGTCCTTCATCTCTCGTTTCAGGCTCTTATAAGGCTCATCATTAGAATGCTTGGAGTCAGCATTATTGCTAATAGTGAAGGACAGGCTATGTCCATTTATGATGCACTTTCTGCAGCTCTTGAATTCCTGGGCTGGCTAATTCTAGTTACAGAGTTTTTCGCATGGTACTTTTGGTAGTAATAATCAGGCCCTTATAATCAACAGTTTTAAAATGCACACATTTTCTCATTTTTTTTATTTTTAGGTCTTTTCTCATGTATTTCCAAAAAACAAATATATGTTTCATATGTGAGTTGGTTTTAAGTGAAATCTATTTTCAGCACTTCAAAAAGCAGTATAAGAAGATGAAAATCTACAGAATTTAACTCAAGGATCATGGTAAACCTACAGTTAAAACAATAACTTCTATTTCCCAGGGCATTTGCAAGTGCCACAGGTATACTTAATTCTGTAATTTCAAGAATCTAAGGCCATTACTTCCACTTAAAGTAGAAACAACCATAACAGCATATGAAAAGAGCATTTATAATATTATGAAACCTTTCAGGGGTCTTAAATATAACTATATATATGAATATTTTTTCCAGAACATTATTTTTGATGGTACTATAGCTATATAGGCGTCATTTATATTTAAAAATACAGTGTAATACAAAATCTGAGGCATTATGGCATTATCTTCTGCTGTATAGTCTGTGTAAGGCTATTACAGTATAGAAAACTCGTGATTTGTGGAAGAATATTTAGCATAAATAGGACTGGGCATGTATTCAACTGAGCTGGGAACTGCTATAAAGAACTGATCTTTGTAAATGTCCTTAGACCTTAAAACTTTGATGGCTTTGCCCCAACAAACTCCCTTTGTCACCTTAGTTCTTTATTCCAGAAGAGGTACATTGGACTACTGCTTTCAAATTACAGCATCAGCCCAAGTTCTCCTTTATCTACTATAGCTGCCACCTTTGCCAGTCCAAAATCTGCTCTAAGATAAAGAAAGCTTGTTTCTTTAAACATAACTACTTTGGAAACTTTAAACTTTGGTGAGTACTACAAATAGATAGACCGACAGATAGACCCTCAGACAGAAAAAACTTGTGCTCTTCATATTCAGCATTTGTCAAACTGTTAAATCACAAAATCATAGAACTATAGAATCTTAAAGATCCTCTAATTTCATTCCCCCTGCTGTGGACAGGGACACCTTCCACTATACCAGGTTCTTCCAAGCCCCATCCAATCTGGTCTTCAGGGATGGGGTATCCACAACTTCCCTGGGCAACCTGCTCTAGTGCTTTACCCACCCCCACAGTAACATCTAATCTACACCTCTTTCACTTTGAAGCCATTCCCCCTTGTCCTGTCACTACATCCCCTTGTAAAAAGTTTCTCTCCATCTTTCTTGTAGGCTCCCTTCAGTTACTGGAAGGTTGCAATTAGGTCATCCTGAAGTCTTCTCTTTTTCAGGCTAAATAATCCCAATTCTCTCAGCCTTTCTTCATAGGAGAGGTGTTTCATCCCTCTGATCAACTTGGTGGCCTTCTCTGGACACACTCCAACAGGTCCATTTCCTTGCTGTGCTGGGGACCCCAGAGCTGGATGCAGCACTGCAGGTGGGGTCTCATCAGACTGGGGTTGAAGGGTGGAATCCCCTNTTGAAGGGCGGAATCCCCTCCCTTGC
>VYXC01008627.1:11375-22972 GCA_013397175.1 Platysteira castanea
TTCCAGGAGCCACAGCTCTCCATGGGATCCCGGTTCCAGGGCAGGCTCAGGGCCCGTGGCCGGGCACCGGTGCCCGTCAGGCCGTGCAATCTGATAAGGGCAGCCCCTCTGAAGGGCAGCAGATAAGAGGTGGCCTCCTGTCCCAGGGAGGCTGATTGATCAGTGATTGATCAGCCCCAGCCCGGCTCCTGCTGGATCAGCTCTAATGGGCTGCAGGCTCTGGGATCAGGTGCTGACATCCAGTTTGGGAGGTGGGAATGGTGGGAATGCCCTGCCTGACAGGCCTGATCAGCTGTGGCACTGAGGGAGCAGAGAGGGGCTTTTTATCCCAACTCTGGAGAGCCAAACCCCACAAAACTCGGGCTGAGCCCCTGAACCAGCCAGGATTTGTCCTTGGAGGGGGGTTTGGGCAAACCAGGAGCTGAGGCAGCACAGGGGCCGAGTTGATTTGCTGCTGTGAGATGAATTTTCCCTCTGTTTAGCTGGGAGATCACACCCCCCACGGAATTACTCTGCCTCCCTTTGAAGAAACATAAAGTTCTCCTCAAGATTTGGCTCGATGTTATTTTAAATCACTGTGGGCTTTCCCAGTTTCCTGGGGAAAACCTGTTCCTTTTGGCTGCCTGACACGGCTTCTCCTCGGAGCATATTTAGAGTGGGAAGAGCAGCTTTTTATTTACCTGTTACAGGTTGTGGCTTCAAAATGGTCTCTCCCGTGCCTATTTTTCACTCCAGAGCACATTTCGTTGCAATTTAAATGTTGCTCTGCTGAGCAAACACTCGGGATTCTCCCCTCCTTTGTTCCTTGCTCTAAAATGGACACTCCTGCGAGGAAATCGGATAGGGAGAGTGGGAGGTGATTGGGAAGGCAGAGCTGCAGGCTGGGTGTGATTAAGGGCTCTTTGTGCAGGACGAGTCGTGGCTGAGGCTGCTGGGTGGTGGGGAAATCCCTGCAGCTCTTGGCAGGGAATCTCCGGCCTGGAAAGCCCAGCAAACCCCTAAAATTGCCTGGAATATGGTTCAAACCTGCCTTTGGGGCAGTTTGCCTCAGGCTGCACCTCCAGCTGGAGGTCTGACCCCGAAGTTTGGCTAAGGGAGGATGGAGAAGAGGAAAACAAAGCCCTCGGGTGGTGTTGGATGGGGAAGAAGAAGATGGGCTGGAGTGAATCCATCAGCGAGGCCGAGCAGAGCCTCTGCGTGCCATGGATCTGCCAAATCCCCTTCCCCAGGAGCTGCTTCCCGGGTTCACCCAGGCTTTCCTGGGGATCACACCCTCCTCAGCCCCTCGGGAGCTCTGGGAGGCTGCAAATCCAGCAGATTTTCCGAGCAGGGGACAGAGGGGACAGCGAGGCCTCTCCGGAGAAGCCCCCGAGGCTCCCGACCCGTCTGCCTGGAACAGAGGAGGCTTTGGAAGGGGAGAAATTCCCTCAAAGGCCGGGGATGTTTATGGCTCCAGTCAGCCTTGCTCCAGGGAAAGCCTTAATTCCAGAGATCGGGGTTGTGGCTGCGTTTCTCCTCAGAGCCCCCGTGGGCCGTGGGTGACTCTGCTCTCCCCATCCGTGTTTATCAACTCGGCCTCTCCCCTTTCCCAGTGGGAACGGACTCCTCGTGCCCCTCCTGTGGCTGGGATGAGCCCAGTTCTGCTGAAAGGGAGGAAAAGTTGTTTTGCAGGGAAGCTGGGAGAGGAGGATCTTGCTCTGCCTCTGGGAGCCGGGCAGGGCTCGGGGCAGGAGGTTGGAAGTACAGTAAAATGAGTTTGCCATCAAAAGGCAACAAGTCCTGTGCTGTGCCCCCGGCTGCTGACCTTTCCCTCTGGAATTCCGCCCCCTGACCCCGGGATCATTAATCCTGGCGCTGCCAGATGACAGTAATCCATCATGGCCCCTGACAGGGACAGGATCCGCTGGGCCCAGGGCTCTCGGCTTTCAGCCCTTCCTGTCGGGGCGCTGGGGGCTTCCAATAAAGGCTTTATCGCCTTCCTTGGCAGGGCTGGGGGAGGAGAGGGCTCCAATCCCTCTGGAAAACACCGGGAATTCACCGGGACCGGACCCCGACTCGCTGTCTGCTGGATCCGTGGGGCAGGGCCGTAGGAAAGCATGGAAAATGGAATTATTCCAGCTCCTGGGAGAAGGATGGGAGCAGTCCTGTAGAGTTTCTCGGGTGTACAAAGAAATGTTACAGAGGAGGCAAAACCAGACTCGAGGTTTTCTCTCAGTGGATAAATTTATATTCTCTGTATAACCGTATTTAGCTTAGTTTATAAATGCGTGTTTTGATATAAATCCTGATTTAGCCGAGTTGGTAAATGGAATTTCAGGGCACTTTGGCCCTGTCTGAGAGCAAAGCTGAGGGAGGGAGGGTTTCCGAGGAGTGCTGAGGTGCTGGGAGCAGCTCCCTGGAAGTGTTCAGCCTTTATTCCCCGCTGATGCAGGTGACCCTGGATTAATAATTTGCTGGGACAGCCTGGAGAAGGGTGACAGCGTGTTTGGGGGAAACGCAGGATGTTAAAGGGCAGATATTTGTGAATACTTCTGTGTGAGCAGCTGCTTTGCTGAGGAGCCTTATCCATGGCCCTTCCCTTTCCCTGTCCATCTGGAGGAGAGCTGGATGAAAGTCCCTGCTGGACAAGTTAATGCTATTCCCTAAATTGGATTGGGGGAACTCGGGTGGCTCTGAGTGGGGGGAGAGAGGCTTCATCCCCCCCTAGCCGAGCAAAGGCTTTGCTGCTCTCATTAATTACTGAAAGAAGAGGCGTTTTGGGGTGTAAACCCCAGCCCTGGCTCTTCCTGGAGGCTTTGGAAGGAAATATTTCCCTGTTTTCCCTGCGGCTGCCCGGCTCGGCTGAGGAGTGACAGCTCGGGGCTGGTAACCTGATCATTCCCTGATTCCCAGTGTTCAGTTGTCACCCTGCTCCCGGGCTGCCACAACAACCCGGCACAAAACGGAGCCTCGGGAAACCCCGGAGCAATCCCAGGATTCGTGGGATGGAGCCACGGGGCGTTTGGAGGGTTTGGAATTCCCTCTGTGCTCCCTGAGGGATCTGTGCCCCTGGAATCAGGCAGGGGATGTGCTGCAGGTTGTGGGATCGCTGCTCCGTGGGCAGGGAAGGGCTGCTCGGACGAGAGAAGAGGATGGATTGATATAAATTGATATAAATTGATATAAACCTGATCAAGCTGCTCCTGGGTGCTTTGAACCGGTGGGGTTTGCAGCCCTTTCCAGCTGCAAAAACGGGCTGTTTTATCCAGCATCCCATCAACCTGTGGGAATTGGCACCGCCAGCTAATGCCTAACAGGCTTCCCAAAGAAAAGACAGGGAAAAAAAGTCCCCCGTGGATGGATAATGAGGACATCTGCGGGGCCGGGCTCCTTTCAGTGCACGGAATAAACCCGTTTATAAGGGCCATAAACGGCTCTGCTGCGGGGCACCGAGGGGATCCGGGGCTGCCAGCAGTGGCACCGGCCTCCCCTGGGGACTGGGGATTCCACAATTGTCCCCTTCCCCCTTCCCAGGCCTTCCTGCCAGGCCGGGGCTGCCCATTGTGGGGACAGGATGCTGCCCTGGGCTGGGCGGCCCTTTGATCCAGGGCAGAGTTTCCCAGGCCAGATAAAAGCTCTGCCACATCATTTTTTTATTCCTTCTTCTTCTCCGTGCCTAAATCTCGTTAGTTTGGGCTTTTAGCACTTTCAGGAGCTGCCAAAGGGGCGCTGACAGGTTAAAAATCAGATTTTGCTCTGTGTTAACCAGAAATAGGACAAAACTGAGCAGGAGGGATGGAGCAGGGCCTGGGTTTGGGATGCCCAGAGCTGCCCTGGCATCGTCAGGGAATTGTTTGGGAACACGTTCAGGGAAAAGGAGGGGGAGGCTGGAAGCTGTGTGTGAGCAGGGGAAGGAGCAGCTTTTATTTACCTCTCCAGGTTGTTCCAAGTGCGAGGGAGGAGGGAATTGTGTCTCCGTGGGGGAGAGGTGTTCTCTGGTGCTGATTCCCTCGGCTCTGCTGTTCCCAGGCAGACAGCACAGCACATCCTGGGGAAGCTGAACTCCAGGAGCTGCTCAGCCCCTCCCCAAGCACAGCCAGGATTTTTATCCAAGCTCATAAAACTGATTCCTTTGTGCCTCGGATTCAATAGTCCCAACTTCCCCCCTTTCTATTTCGGGAGCCGCAGGTTTTTATGGGTCTGGTCATTCCCTTTGCCCACAGGAAAGCATTTTCCATGGAGAGGCCATGCCCTGTGGCTGCTCTTCCCTGCCTCATTTCCCCATCCCCGGAGAGGCCTCGAGCCAGGCTGCAAATTCCCTGAATTCCCTGTTGGGAGAGGGGTGGCTCCCCCCAAGCTGCCCGTCCCCTCGGCCTCCCGCCCTGCCCGACTCCATCCTTCCCGTGCTCCTTTTCCTCCCCCGCAGGAACTCCCATCAACCGGATCCCCATCATGGCCAAGCAGATCCTGGATCTCTACATGCTCTACAAGCTGGTGACCGAGAAGGGCGGGCTGGTGGAGATCATCAACAAGAAGATCTGGAGGGAGATCACCAAAGGCCTTAACCTGCCCACCTCCATCACCAGCGCCGCCTTCACCCTGCGCACGCAGTGAGTTGGGAAGGCTGGAATTCCCGTCTCCTGCGTGGAATTCCCACCTCCCTCCATCCCCGGCCTCTCAGCCCCTTCAGGGCTGTCCCTGAGGAGCTCTCGGCACAGGGAGGAGGGGGCTCCTCCTGATGGTTTAATTGTCTGTTAGTGCTGGAAGCTGGGAATTCAGCACCTCCCTCCTGTAAGGATTGGTTTCCTCACCTGCAGCGCAGGGTTAGGGAAGAAAAAGGTGGAATAAGCAGTGGGAAAAGACTGGTGGAAGTGAAATCCCTGTAAAATGGAGCAGGGCAAAGCTGTGCCTTAGCGATGAAGGGCTGGGCTCTGGGATTGCACTCCCAGCTCTTACAGGGACTCAGATTTTTGGGGAGTTTTTAGAGCCCTGGAGAGGGAAGCTCCTCACCATTCCCGCAGGCTCTGTCTCCTGCAAACCTGTGGGCCAAAACTCCTCAAAGAGGGTAAGGTTTGGTGCTGCTCACTACAAATGCCTCAGACAGGGGTAATTCCTNCTGAATTCCCTGTTGGGAGAGGGATGGCTCCCCCCAAGCTGCCCGTCCCCTCGGCCTCCCCCCTGCCCGACTCCATCCTTCCCGTGCTCCTTTTCCTCCCCCGCAGGAACTCCCATCAACCGGATCCCCATCATGGCCAAGCAGATCCTGGATCTCTACATGCTCTACAAGCTGGTGACCGAGAAGGGCGGGCTGGTGGAGATCATCAACAAGAAGATCTGGAGGGAGATCACCAAAGGCCTTAACCTGCCCACCTCCATCACCAGCGCCGCCTTCACCCTGCGCACGCAGTGAGTTGGGAAGGCTGGAATTCCCGTCTCCTGCGTGGAATTCCCACCTCCCTCCATCCCCGGCCTCTCAGCCCCTTCAGGGCTGTCCCTGAGGAGCTCTTGGCACAGGGAGGAGGGGGCTCCTCATGATGGTTTAATTGTCTGTTAGTGCTGGAAGCTGGGAATTCAGCACCTCCCTCCTGTAAGGATTGGTTTCCTCACCTGCAGCGCAGGGTTAGGGAAGAAAAAGGTGGAATAAGCAGTGGGAAAAGACTGGTGGAAGTGAAATCCCTGTAAAATGGAGCAGGGCAAAGCTGTGCCTTAGCGATGAAGGGCTGGGCTCTGGGATTGCACTCCCAGCTCTTACAGGGACTCAGATTTTTGGGGAGTTTTTAGAGCCCTGGAGAGGGAAGCTCCTCACCATTCCCGCAGGCTCTGTCTCCTGCAAACCTGTGGGCCAAAACTCCTCAAAGAGGGTAAGGTTTGGTGCTGCTCACTACAAATGCCTCAGACAGGGGTAATTCCTCCAAATTCCTTGGACTGAGTGTTGTGGTCTGAGATCTTGGTTCTTGGGATTTTAGATTGTCAGTTGTGAGCGAGCTCTGGGTGATTTATAGAGGGTATTTCAGTTGTGAGGCAATCCTGGTAGGTTTATAGAGGGTATTTCAGTTGTGAGGCAATCCTGGTAGGTTTATAGAGGGTATTTCAGTTGTGAGGCAATCCTGGTAGGTTTATAGAGGGTATTTCAGTTGTGAGGCAATCCTGGTAGGTTTATAGAGGGTATTTCAGTTGTGAGGCAATCCTGGTAGGTTTATAGAGGGTATTTCAGTTGTGAGGCAATCCTGGTAGGTTTATAGAGGGTATTTCAGTTGTGAGGCAATCCTGGTAGGTTTATAGAGGGTATTTCAGTTGTGAGGCAATCCTGGTAGGTTTATAGAGGGTATTTCAGTTGTGAGGCAATCCTGGTAGGTTTATAGAGGGTATTTCAGTTGTGAGGGAATTCTGGATGGTTTGTAGAGGATATTTCATTTGTGAAGCAGTTCTGGGTGATTCTTTGAGGATATTTCAGNATGATATTTCAGTTGCGAGGGAATTCTGGATGATTCTGTGAGGATATTGCAGTTGTGAGAGAATTCTCAATGATACCAAGCTGATATTTCAGTTGTGAGGGAGGTCTGGATGATACAAAGCTGATATTTCAGTTGTGAGGGAGGTCTGGATGATACAAAGCTGATATTTCAGTTGTGAGGGAGGTCTGGATGATACAAAGCTGATATTTCAGTTGTGAGGGAGGTCTGGATGATACAAAGCTGATATTTCAGTTGTGAGGGAGGTCTGGATGATACAAAGCTGATATTTCAGTTGTGAGGGAGGTCTGGATGATACAAAGCTGATATTTCAGTTGTGAGGGAGGTCTGGATGATACAAAGCTGATATTTCAGTTGTGAGGGAGGTCTGGATGATACAAAGCTGATATTTCAGTTGTGAGGGAGGTCTGGATGATACAAAGCTGATATTTCAGTTGTGAGGGAATTCTGGTTGGTTTATAGAGGATATTTCAGTCATGAGGGAATTCTGGATGATTCTTTGAGGATATTTCAGTTGCGAGGGGATTCTAGATCATTCTTAGATGGTGTTTCAGTTGTGAGGGAGTTCTGGGCGATTTATAGATGATATTTCAGTTGTGAGGGAATTCTCTGTGATTTATAGGCAATATTTCAGTTGTGAGGGAATTATGGATGATTCTGTGAGGATATTTCAGTTGTGAGGCAATCCTGGTAGGTTTATAGAGGATATTTCAGTCATGAGGGAATTCTGGATGATTCTTTGAGGATATTGCAGTTGAGAGGGAATTCTGGATGGTTTATAGAGAGTATTTCAGTTGTGAGGGAGTTCTGGATGATACAAAGCTGATATTTCAGTTGTGAGGGAATTCTGGATGGTTTATGGAGGGTATTTCAGTTGTGAGGCAATCCTGGTTGGTTTATAGAGGGTATTTCAGTTGTGAGGGAATCCTGGATGATTCTTTGAGGATATTGCAGTTGAGAGGGAATTCTGGTTGGTTTATAGACAGTATTTCAGTTGTGAACGAGTTCTGGATGACTCTTCCCCGCCCTTGTGGCAGCAGAAATAGGCAATTGTGTGTTTTCCTACAAACACTGAGCGAATCCAGGCCGAGCTGTGCTTCACCCCCGAACTCCAGAGGCCCCGGATCTGCCGAGGCCCTTGGCACAGGTGTCCATGTGCCTCAGGCCGTACCTCCCCGGGGGCTGAGCTGTGTCCCTCTCCCCAGGTACATGAAGTACCTCTACGCCTACGAGTGCGAGAAGAAGTCGCTGAGCTCCCCGGCCGAGCTCCAGGCCGCCATCGATGGCAACCGGCGCGAGGGCCGGCGGCCCAGCTACAGCTCCTCCCTGTTCAGCTACTCGCCCTCCACGCCGGGGCCTCCTTCCCTGCTGTCCCCCCCCAAAATCCGCTTCCCCATCATCGGCGTGGCGCCGGGCAGCGGGACCAGCAACCCCCGGGTGTCGCCGGCCGCGGCCGTCAGGAAAGGTCAGCTCCTCCCGCCGCCGGCCGTGTGGGGACAGGGGGTCGGGAACGTCCCGCGGCTGAGGCGCCGGTGCTGAGCGACCCCTCCTTGTCCAGGTGACGGCGTGCCGCTGAGCGTGTCCGTGCCGAACCGCATGGCCGTGCCGGTGACGCTGGCCGGCCAGCAGGCCGCCGTGGCGGCCAGGACGGCCACGCTGGAGCAGCTGAGGGAGAGGCTGGAGGCGGGCGAGCCCCCCGAGAAGAAGGTGGCGCGGATGACGGAGGAGGAGCAGCGGCTGGTGCAGCAGGCGCTGCAGCGCAACCTGTTCAGCGTGGCCCGGCAGATCCCCATGAAGATCAAAATCAACGGCAAGGGTGAGGCACGAAAAGCGGGCAGAAATCCTCGGGAGGGAAAGGCTCCGGGCCTGGAATGTCACACACATCGCAGGCAGAGGGCACGGCACAGAGGTGTTAAGGCGGTTTTGTTGGGTTTTCCTGCTGGGTTTGTTATCTGGCTCATCCAAATTTAGCTTGGATTCAGAAGGAGCTTTGCCGTGTTCCCAAAGCTCCGAGCTGGTCAAACCCAGCCTCGTGTCCAGCACAGGAGGTCACTCAGGGTCCGATTTATATGCTTTATGGAGGATATTTCATTTGTGAAGGAATTCCAGGGGATTCTTTGAGGGTATTCCAGTTGTGAGGGAATTCTGGGTGATTTACAGACTCCCACCCCCACAGAACTTGCACCCCGTTAACTGAGGGTGGAGGCAGCAGCTCTGTCCAGGCAGCAGGAGCCTGGGAGAGAGGCCCAGCTTTTAGGAATCCTTTCCTGAGGGTCGGGATGAGGCTGGGAGAGATGCCCAGCTTTTAGGAATCCTTTCCTGGGGATCGGGATGAGGCTGGGAGAGAGGCCCAGCTTTTAGGAATCCTTCCCCAGGGATCGGGATGAGGCTGGGAGAGATGCCCAGCTTTTAGGAATCCTTTCCTGAGGGTCGGGATGAGGCTGGGAGAGATGCCCAGCTTTTAGGAATCCTTTCCTGGGGATCGGGATGAGGCTGGGAGAGAGGCCCAGCTTTTAGGAATCCTTCCCCAGGGATCGGGATGAGGCTGGGAGAGATGCCCAGCTTTTAGGAATCCTTTCCTGAGGGTCGGGATGAGGCTGGGAGAGATGCCCAGCTTTTAGGAATCCTTTCCTGGGGATCGGGATGAGGCTGGGAGAGAGGCCCAGCTTTTAGGAATCCTTCCCCAGGGATCGGGATGAGGCTGGGAGAGATGCCCAGCTTTTAGGAATCCTTTCCTGAGGGTCGGGATGAGGCTGGGAGAGATGCCCAGCTTTTAGGAATCCTTTCCTGGGGATCGGGATGAGGCTGGGAGAGAGGCCCAGCTTTTAGGAATCCTTCCCCAGGGATCGGGATGAGGCTGGGAGAGATGCCCAGCTTTTAGGAATCCTTTCCTGAGGGTCGGGATGAGGCTGGCAGAGATGCCCAGCTTTCAGGAATCCTTTCCTGGGGATTGGGATGAGGCTGGGAGAGATGCCCAGCTTTCAGGAATCCTTTCCTGGGGATCGGGATGAGGCTGGCAGAGATGCCCAGCTTTCAGGAATCCTTTCCTGGGGATCGGGATGAGGCTGGGAGAGAGGCCCAGCTTTTAGGAAAGTTGTGAGGGAATTCTGGGTGATTTACAGACTCCCACCCCCACAGAACTTGCACCCCGTTAACTGAGGGTGGAGGCAGCAGCTCTGTCCAGGCAGCAGGAGCCTGGGAGAGAGGCCCAGCTTTTAGGAATCCTTTCCTGAG
The DNA here is from genome assembly GCA_013397175.1 of Platysteira castanea. Lineage (NCBI taxonomy): Eukaryota > Metazoa > Chordata > Aves > Passeriformes > Platysteira > Platysteira castanea. The sequence goes on from VYXC01008627.1 coordinate 21,062, forward strand.
GGTCGGGATGAGGCTGGGAGAGATGCCCAGCTTTCAGGAATCCTTTCCCAGGGATCGGGAGGAGCCGCGTGCCTGCTCAGGGCTGTGAGCAGGGCAGGTGATCTGCACGGCCCCAGGGCACAAGGCTGGGCAAGTTTGGCACGGCTGGGAAGAAAGGGAAGAGCTGTTCTTGGTTTGAGGTGCCTGGCTGGAAATATGGGTGGGAAAGTCAAAGCAGATCCCTCTGACACAGCAGCAGCAGCAGCTGGGGTTGGGATTCCCAGCTCCTGGCAGCTCTGCATCCACCCAAATTTCACATCCAAACCACAGCTGCCAGTGAAAGGGAACACAGATTTTATCCAGTAATGTTCCCTCTTGCCTCACTTCGCTTTCAGCCCTGAACTTCCTAAAGCCAAATACTGGGAACAACTGCAGTCCCTACCTATAGGAATGGGCTGAGTCCTGAGGATTCAGGGATGGGGTTCCCAGCTTTGTGAGCTGGCTCTGTGTAGGGCTGTCGTGTCTTCCCTGCCCTCGTTTTCCTCACTGCACCACAGAAATCAGGTGGAGCTTCAGGAGGTGCTCCGGGAGGTGCTACTGATAAGCACAGCGTGGCTTGATAACAATTAGGTTCAGTGTTAATAATGTGGAGATTTTAGGGGGGCATGGCCTCGCTGCCCTCCGCAGAGGAGCAACCCCAAAATCCAGGCTCACCCTCGTGGAGGTTCAGGTGCTCCTGGAGGAGTTTGGTGTTCAGCTGCCCTCAAACACCGCTGCAGACTCATGCCCTGGTGCTTCCTGAGCTGCCCATCACTGCCCAGGCTGAGGAAATGGAGGAAAATCCCGATTTTCATGGAGTGTCCCTGGGTTTTCCCTCCCTCCAGTGGCCGCTGGAGCTGCTGCAGTCCGAGCACACCAAGCCACAGCAGCTCCCAGCCACCCAAAATCCAGCTAAATGCGAGTTAAATACGGGCTCGGCTGGTGTGCTCCCAGCCCTTCCTCGGGAGGGGAACGGGAATTTGGCCCTCAGGGAAAGGATTCCAAATGCCGGTGGGCTCCCAGCCTCACCAAAGCACTTCAGCACCTTTGGAGCCTTGTCATGGAATGGTTTGAGGGGAAGGGACCCCAAAGCCTGTGTCCGGGGAGACACAATAAAGAGGCTCTTACACCTGCCAGGTTCAGCAGAAAGGAGGGAATAGAATGCTTTTATTTACATTATCTCATTCTTATACACGTCCCAACTCCACAAGGGATTGGAGAGCATGTCACTTCCTTCTCCAGCCCGCTGGAGAAGAAAGGTGCTCATCAAAGTTGTCATATCACAAAAGGAATGAAAAACAGAAAATACCATTAAGTAAACATCGGCTATTATTTACATGAATCTGTGTGAAAAGAATCTGACTCCAAGGTTAAAAACAGAAGGCTTACAAAAATCCAGGGCAACAAAAGCCATGGGCAGGGACACTTCCCATACCCCAGGGTGCTCCAGGTCCCGTCCAGCCTGGGCTGGGGCACTCCAGGGATGGGGCAGCCACTGCTGCTCTGGAACATGGACACGGTGTGGGGGCTTCCCCAGCAAAGAGGGGACAAAGGGGGGTGTGCTCAGCTCTGGGGAGCGCAGGGAATGGGATCGTTGCCCTCTAATTCTGCCTCCCTCCCTTCCTGGGGCAAGACAAGGCCGACTCTGCGGCGGCGGCGCTGAACCTGTCCCCCAACGGCATCGGCAGCATCAACATGTCCGTGGAGATCAATGGCACCACCTACGCTGGTGAGAGACCCCTCTGGGAACGGGGGAGCCCTCCTGGGAACGGGGGAGCCCTCTGGGAATGGGGGAGCCCTCTGGGAATGGGGGAGCCCTCTGGGAATGGGGGAGCCCTCCTGGGGATGGGGAAGCCCTCCTGGGCATGGGAGAGCCCTCCTGGCAAGGGGGGC
>VYXC01008627.1:23060-65111 GCA_013397175.1 Platysteira castanea
GGGGGAGCCCTCTGGGAATGGGGGAGCCCTCTGGGAATGGGGGAGCCCTCTGGGAATGGGGGAGCCCTCTGGGAACGGGGGAGCCCTCTGGGAATGGGGGAGCCCTCTGGGAACGGGGGAGCCCTCCTGGGGTCAGGATGGCTGGGATGGGGGTGGTCCCTGCCAAATGGCAGGAGGAGGAGGTGATTCCTGTTCCCTTCCCTGGGCTGGGCAGGGTGAGCGCCCTTCCCTCGGCGTTAGTGCTGTAAAATCTGAGGGAAGGGTTTCCAAACCTCTGTGGAGGTGTTGGTAGGAAGGAGCGTTATCCCTCTTCTCCGAGGAAGGGCCTTCCCAGCAGGAGCTGTCCCCTGCACTCCGCTGGGCAGCTCCCCTTCTGCAGGTCACGCCTGCACATCCTTGGGTAAATCCCGGGTGGGAGGCCTGGCTCTGCCTGACCCTAACCCTGACGGGAGCTGCTTCCATGCTCCGAAGGCAGAAGCCATTTGGGATCTGTTTCTGCAGGGACAGCATCCCTGTGCCAGGCTCCAGCGCTGACGCGGGAGCGGGCTTGGAGCCCGACCAGCCCCTGTCCCTGCTGGGATGGGATCCCCGGGGTGGGGACGCCCTGCCGTGCCCCCCCTGACCCGCTCTGTGCCCACCCGCAGGGGTGCTGTTTGCCCAGAAGCCCGTGGTGCAGCTCCTGGCCGGCTCGGGCACGCAGAGCTCGTGCAGCAGCTCCAGCTCCAGCTCCAGCTCCCACTGCTCCCCCAGCCCTACCTCATCGCGGGGCACGCCCGGCGCAGAGCCCTCCACCAGCTGGTCCCTCTGACGGGCACTGGCCCAGCCCGGCCGGCTCCGAAGCAGCCGGGCGGGCGTGCACAGATACCTCATCTCAAGGAACCTGCTCTCGTGGCTGGCCAGCAACAGGAGGATGATGATGATGATGATGATGATGGTGGTGGTGGTGGTGGTGAAACCTTTCCATGCCAGCGAGTTTTCCTTCATCGTCTCTTTGTCCGGCCTTTTTTTGTTTGTTCCCCCCCTTTCCTTCCTCCCTTTTGCTCTTTGTTTCTCCTCCTCCTCCTCCTGGCAGGTGTTCCCATGGAGGGGGGCACACCTGGCGTTTCTCAATCAGGGATGGGCTCCGCGGGTCCGGGCGTGGCCGGGACGTCACCAGGGCAGGGAAAGGGCCGGAGCTGGGGCAGGGAATCCTGGAATCCTGGAACCAGGGGCCACGAGGGCTCTTCCCACCCACAACTCCGTGTTTTGACAATCCTGAGAGCCGGGAGGTGCCTGGCCCTGTCCTCCCATGGCAAACTGCTCGTGTCCCTTCCTGCTATGTCCTCACGGGAGGCTCCTGAGCCTCCTTCCTGCTCCTCTCCACGGTTTTGGCACCATCAGCTGCTCGGTCCTGGCTGGTGCCACCTCACCCCTCCCGTTCAGCCGAGTCCTGAATGTCCCTGAGTGTCCTGTGTCCCCTGAGGAGCTCGCCCAGTGACACTGACAGCGTGGGCGTGCTGGGGCTCCGTGTCCTGCCCCTCTGCCCTGTGGCAGTGTCCCCGGGGTGGTCCAGGCTCCCTGGAGCAGCTCTGGCAGCTCTGCAGGGCTGTGCTGAGGACAGGGGTGCTGGTGGAACCCAGCTGGGCACCTGTGCAGCTGCTGTGGTTAACGTGACCCACGGGGGATGTGGGGCTCTGAACAAACCCCCTCAAACCGTACCCGAGCAGGGGAGACCTCCTGCTCTCCGGGGAGAGGCAGGGCACGGGAATCCAGCCCTTCCTTGCCCTTTCCTTGGGACCCCCGGCTGGAAGCAGAGCTGGAGTTCCCTGGCTCTGTGAATCAGCCCCTCAGGTGGCCTCGTGCTGTCCCCCTGTCCCTCTGGCCTTCCCCCTGCCCTGGTGACATCCCTCCCATCCCTCCCGCCCTGGTGACGTCCTTCCCGTGCTCCAGGCCCAAGTCAGGTTTTTTGAGCAGACGAAATACCTCAGATATGTACTTGTTGTTGGGTTGGTTTTGTTTGTGTTGGTTTTTTTTAACCTCTTCAGGAAGTATTGGCATATCCTATCGCTTGGGGGTTTAATAGGTGGGTTTGCTGACTCTGTGCTTGCTTCTATCTGTTCTCACTTCTCAACGGATCACCAAAGACAGGAGGTTCAAACAAGGCTGAGCGAAGGAGCAGTGGCTTCCCCACCCTCCAGGCCAGCAGGAGCCGAGCTCCAGCATCATCCCAGGACATGTGCATGGCAGGACAGCAGGGAAGAGGGCAGCAGTGGTCTCGGCCCTTGGATCTGTCTGTTGGCCTCGCTTTTCCCAGCTCCGGGCTCCATCCTCCTGCTGGTTCCTACGCTGTGGCCAGGGTTGTGCTGCCCCCGCGGCCCCGAGGACTCTGTGGGGTCAGGAGGTGGGAATGCACGTGTCCTGGGAGGGATGCTGCTCCCGGCTGTCCCATCCAGCTGCCTTCAGAGGGAGCCGTGCCCTCCCCGTGGGCAGGGGAAGCCGGGCTGACCCCGCAGGCTCCACGGCATTTCATCCTCGCAGACTCCCAGAGGGTTTTCCAGCCTCTGGGACTCAGTCAGATGATTTTTTCCCCCCTTTTTTTTGTTTTCTTTTGGTTGTTTTTTTTATTTTATTCGGGGGTGGGGTTGGGGCTGTTTCCTCTGAGTGGGACTGGGGCACTTTCTGCTTTTCCCTCTGCTCTGCTCCCCGGCCCTGGGGAGCAGAGGCTGCTCCGGGGTGGGGTTGCTTTGTCTCACTTGCTAACGTTGTGTTTTCTTGCACAGAAAGGCACTCGAATCACTGAACTGCTTGGACACTACTAGAGTATTAATGTTTATAAGCTTTACTCAACCTAGACTGGAACTAGCCAGGGACTAACAGATTGTTTTGTATCCAATTCAGGGAAAGAATCAGGTCGGGAAGCGTAACAGATACCTCAGTTAAATAAGCTGCAACAATAAACTGGTCCTTTCCCAGCCCAGGGCGACAAGGACCATCCAGACTGTGAAGAGTTAACCCTTTCCCTCAGCCTGGCTTTGGCCCCGGCAGCCTGAGCTGCGGGTCTCCTGCTGAGCTGCCAGGCTTTGGGTTCGGGGTGCTGGAAACCAGCAGCAGAGCGGGGGGAGGCCGAGCGGGGCCGCCCCAGCCCGGTGTAGTACTCAGGGTTTGATGCTGCGAGCAGGACGTTCCCCAGGGCAGTGCTCCGCTTCGCAGTGTTGCTCCATCCTCCCCCAGCTCCGCTCACCAGCCACGGGCTCGGCGGCGAGCGGCCGCAAACCCCCGGCCAGCCCGCGGCTTGCTCCCCGCGCGGCCTCCGGCGCGTCCCGGGGGAGAGCGGCCGCTGGGGAAAGCGACCCGAGCCCGCTCCGGGGCTGCGGGGAAGGCGCGGAGCGTGGGGCGATGAGGGGAGGCTGCGTGTGCCTGCTCGGCTCCCGCTGCCGCAGGGAGCGCGGCCGTGTCACACCGGGTCGTTCCCAGGGGACTGCGATCAGATGTTCTCTCCAAACAGCTGCAGCAGCCTTGCTACTAGTTTTTCTTACCTATTTAAAAAAAAAAATAATAAAATAAGTAAATAAAAACAAATGTGATAGCCTAGGCGGTGGATAAATACCTCAACGTCTCTTTCCAACAAGTGTCTGTATATGTTGTTGTTGGGTTTTTTCTATCTTACAGGTTATCTGAATGTTTATATTCCAATAAACTTCTACCTCTTCACACCGTGACCCCCACGCCTGCTTTGTGCCCCCGCCTGGCTCCCCGAGTTTAAGGAATTCCCAGATATTCCCCGAGGCTGGGGTCTGTCCTTGCAGGGCCCTGTGCTCCCAGTTTGGAGCTGGGCTGGGCCCCTGTGTGCTGGAACGATGGCGCTTCCAGGCTGGATCCCGACGGGAACCACTCCGGATCTCCTTTCCCAGGTGTCGCTGGAGCTGTCCCCGCCCCCGTCCCTTACCCATCTCCCAAATCCCTCCTCTGTCACCACCTGCTCCCCACAAAAAGCACATTTAAAGCCTCCCCGCAGCTTCGCTGTTTGCACAGCGCCCGGCGCTGTTTTTCCAGTCATTGAACCAGTTGGGCGGCGGGAGGGGAGCGTTCCCAGTCCCTCCCGTACCAGCCTTGCCGATGCCCCGTGCCCGCATTTGCNTGGCCTCGGCTTCTCCCGGCCCCGGCTCTTCCCCGTGGGAGCGCGGCTGCGGCGGCTCAAGGACGGCCCCGATGCCCGGCGCAGGTAAGGCGGGGTCCGGCACCGCCTCCCGCGGGGGTCGCTGCGGGGCTCATCCGCCGGCAGCTGCACGGGGCTCTCCGCCGGCCCCGGGGCTGCGCACACACCTGGGCTCGGGCGAGGAGCGGCTCCGTGGTGCTCACGCCAAGCCCTGCAGCCCCTGCCCGGCGGAGCTGGTCCCTGCACGGCATCCTGCAGCCTCGCACCCCAAAGTGGGCATCCCAAGGGTCCGGTGCACATTCCCACCCCTCAGCTCTGCAGATCCCCGCGTGTCCGTGCGCCCGGGCTGGACACGCTCCGGCCCTCCCAGCTCCCTCTCCCAGGGCTGGACGGCCGCGGGCACCGGCAGGCGCTGTTTGGGCTGGAACATAATCCCTCCGGGGCAAATTCCCACCCCGGCCCCTTCCCTCCATTCCGCCCTAAACGCTGCCATTCAGCTCATCCCGGCCACGACCTGGCTCCCGAACAAACAACAAAGGGCTGGGGAGAGCCCAGCGCGGATTACGGCACCTGGGCAGGGAGGCGCGGCCCCGCGGGGTGAGACAATGCCTGCTTTTCTCCTTCCGACATCCCCATCCCACCGTGGGACCCGGCTCAGGCTCTGGCACAGCTTTGTCCCGGCTCTGTTCTCCTTAATCCCTCGTTCCAGCGCCGGAGGCGAAGCCAGCTCTGGGCACAGCGAGGTTTTTGCCAGCACAGCCACGCCGATGCCAGCTCTGAAACTCAGGAACTAAATTCCAAAGGAGCTGCAGCCCCAGTGTCCAGGAGTTTGTTTGCTTCCCCGCTCCCTAAATGCCCAGTGTGCAGGGATGCCATCTTTCCAGGGAGCCCAGAACCCTGCGGGCATCCCCGCTGGGAGGGACAAAGCCCAGGTCACCCATCTCCCACAGGGGCACAGCTCAGGGAGGAGGTTCCCCTCTTTTGGGACCGCGCTTGGGCTGTCTCACCCCTCAGGGGCCGCTGCCGCTTTGAATCCAGCCCGGACACCCCAAATCCCCCCTTGCAGGTGCCCCCAGTCCCCTCCACACCCTCGGAGCCCCCACCGACGCCCTCTGATCGTGCCCGAGCTGCGTCAGCCTGGCAGCGGCGCTGATAACTCCCCGCTTTCCACGGCCCTTATCACTCCCGGGTTGAGGCCGAGTTTGTTTTAGCCCCGACCCGTGTCAGGCTGCCCGAGCGCGGCGCCGGCCCCGCCGGCTCCTGTCCCCGCTTCTGGCTTTGGGATGTTCTAGCTCAGTCCCAGCTTACAGAGAGCGGGGAGGGGTCCCGGGAGAGGGGGCACCCACTTGTGCAGCACCCAGGGAGAGCCGCGCTGGCACAGCTCCGCTGAGACCCGGCCGCTGACGGTGCCCATCTCTCTGTCTCTCTCCCCAGCGCACCTGCAGGTGTCCCTCGGCGCGGGGGTGTCCCTCCTCTGCCTCGGCGTCCTCCTGGGCTGTGCCATGTGCTGGCGGCACCGCCGGCGCCCGGGCCGCCCCCTCGGCCGGGAGCGAGTGGAGCTGGGGGCGGCTCTGCCCGCCGCGACGGTGCCGGTGCCCATCCAGCAGCGCCGCGAGGAGGGGACGGGAGAGGCGCCGGGTGCCCGGGCCCAAGAGATTTCCCCGGCACCGCCGGCATCCCGCGGGGGCTCGCCCCACGGCAGAGCATCCCTGCCCACCCTCCCCTTCCTCCCGCAGCTGGCGGGGCTGTGCCAGCGCCGCTGCACCCTCTCCGGCACCAAACTCCTCTGCAGCGAGCGGAGCCCGCTGGTCCCCACCGGCCCGGGGTCCCCACCGCGCTCCGGGCAGCGTCCCCGGCTCCACTGCGACCTGTGCTACTCCCTGCCCGAGGCCACCCTCACCGTCACCATCCTCGGCGTGTCGCACCTGCCCCAGGGCCACCAGGGCTCCCGCGTCAAGGTGTCGCTGGTGCCGCTGTCCCGCCGCGTGTCCGTGCGCCGCCGGAGCCTCCGCCCCGCCCGCCGGGAGCCGCGCCGGTGCCGCTTCGGCCCGTACGGCCCGGAGGAGCTGGGCAGCTGCACCCTGCGCTTTGCTGTCTACGCCAGGTCGCGGAGCCTCCAGGATTCCTTCGTGGGCGAGGTGCTGTTCCCCTGCGCCGAGGCCTCCTGGGACCCCCGGGCGCCCTGCAGCTACTCCTGGGAGCTGGCGAGCACCAAAACCAAGCTCAGCAAGGTCAGCACGGCAGCGGTCTTAGTATTTAGGCTGAGCTCTGCTTGATCTGAGAGCCCTGGAACTCCACGGGCAGAGGCAGAGCCTCCTGCAAGCACCACCAGGTACCCTGCGGCGTGTCCCTGTGGCAGTGCCTCATTCGGGGCCTCACACCTCATCCTCGGGGGGTGCTGGGGTGGAAGGGGCAAACGCAGAGCTGGCACCGTGCCTGCAGTGATGGTGGGCATCAAACCCACCTTCCCGACTCATTCTTGCCCATCCCTGAGCTCGCTGGGGGCCGAGCACCGCCGGGCTGGAAGGACGGGATGAGGTCGGAGGTGGAAGGACTGGGTGAGGTCGGGGGAGGTTTCACGGCGCCTCCTGCTCTCCCCTCCCGTTCCAGGGCCGCAGTGCCCAGGGGCTGAGCTGCAGCGTCCTCTCCTCGCCTCCCAGGCCCCTGGGCCAGCTGCTCCTCCTGCTGCAGCACCAGGCTCTGGCCGGGCGCATCAAGGTGCTGCTCCGCAAGGCAGAGGCCCTGGGCCGGCTCTCCCGCGTGCCGGGCACCCCAGGTAGGGCACGGGGACCAGGAGATGCCCAGGTGGGCACAGGGAACACCTTGTCCTCCTTTTGCTTGGCGGATTCTCTTATTCCTCTCAAACTTCTCTCTCCAAGCATGGGAGAGGGTTGGAATGAGATAATCTTTGGGGTCCCTTCCAACCCAAACCATTCTGTGAATCTATGCCTATGTAAAAACGAGCACAGGGAGTGTAATTTAGATCTCAGTATCTCCAATATGGCCCCAAAGTGCTTGAGATATATTTATTTATGGTCAAAAATCAGCATGTGGCTTTCTGTCCTGCTGGCTGCTGTCACTCTGGCTCTCCCTGCTCTCTGGGATGTGGGCAGGGGCGTGAGCTGAGGGCTCTGGAGGTCCCTGCTCTCAACAAGGGAGGGGTGGGCAAAACCTCAGGAGCTCTGTGCTCTCCCCACAGCTCCACGGAGCCCCACGGGGGTCCTGTAGCCCCCCAGGCACCACTTGGGAACTCCCAGCCTCCCTCCCTGCGTGTGTCCAGAGCAGCTCCCTCTCTCCAGGGCTCTGTCTCCATTTCCAGGCCACTACGTCATCGTCCACCTCTACCACGATGGCCACATCGTCGACACCAAGGAGACCAAGTCCAGCAGCGGCTACAACCCCGTGTGGAACTCGCCCTTCCTCTTCAGCGTCCCTGCTGGGGACCTCCAGCAGCACGAGCTGGCCTTGGAGTTCATTGTCATGCAGGTGAGGTGACCACGGCTGAGGAGGTGACCTGGCTCACCTGTGCTCCAGCCCCCAGCGGGCTCAGCCCTCGCAGGACCCGATTCCTGCTGCCCAGGGGAGGTTTTTGGGGTGGGATGGCTCCTCTCGGGAGAAGGGAAGGCCACCAGCCGTGTCCCCCTGCCCTGTCCTGCCCCAGGCTCGGCTCCACGGCCGCGGCTCCGTGCTGGGCCGTGTCCAGGTGGGGCCAGGCGCCCCTGGCACCGGGATGCTGCACTGGAGGGACATGTGCACCCGGGCACCGCTGGAGTCGGAGCGCTGGCACCGCATCCTGCCCGAGGCACCTGGCCCCTGATCCTGCCCCAGCCACGGGCAGCGCTTGCCGGGCACTCGGCAGTGAGCCAAGGGGTGTCCGAGCTGTGCAGAGGGGAGATGTCACCCACGCACCGTCAGGGGAGAAGCCTGGGTTCCATCTCCACGGCTGGAGATCAGTGGTGGCCGGCACAAACCCATCCTGAACCCATCCTGAGGGCACCCAGCCCGTCTGAGGCGGCCTCAGCCTTGGGGGAGAGAAGAGGAGCTTTGTCCCCTCCATCCACTGCCCCCGGCTCAGAGGCTGCACCCGGAATCTGGGCTGTGGAGGAGCCGGGAGGGAACATCCCCCAGCTGGGATCCCTGTGGCCACCACGGTGGTGGCATCTGCTGCCCCTCCCACCCCACCATCGCCACCCCCATGGGCTGGGACACTCCTGAGCGGAGCCGCAAGGACGTGCCAGTATCACCTGGTGATGAAGGTGTCCATGGGCATTTTTAATTGATTGCTGGCCCTAACGAGTGGTTGATAAATAAATAAAGGGGTTGGGAATGAGCACATGTGTGGAGCTCTCGGCTGTCCATGGGCCACCATGATGAAGACCGTGGGAGGGTCACCGTGGGGAGGAAGGCCGTGGGGAGGGTTGTCACTGCGGGGGTCATCACGGTGAAGGTCATCATGGTGAGAGTGACCACGGTGAGGAAGGCCCTGTGGTGAGAGAGGCCTGCAGTGAGATAAGCCGTGATGAGGAAGACCACGGTGGGGCAGATAAAGACGGGAAGAAGATCATGCTGAGGGAGAGGCTGGCCATGGTGAAGGCAGGCTCTGGTGAGGAAGGTCGTGCTGAGGAAGGCTGTGGTGAGGCAGACTGTGAGGAGGAAGATGCTGGTGAGGAGGGCTGTGAGGAAGGTGAGGGTGGCCATGGGGAGGAAGGCTCTGGTGAGGACGGCCCTGACGAGCACGGTGAGTCAGAGCAGGGGAGGAAGCTGTGCTGAGGGCGAGGATGGCCACGGTGAGGAAGATCACGCAAGGAAGGCCCTGGTGAGGGCGAGGATGACCATGGTGAGGGAGATCATGCAAGGAAGGCCCCGGTGAGGGCGAGGATGAAGACGGTGAGGAAGATCACGCAAGAAAGGCCCTGGTGAGGGCGAGGATGACCACGATGAGGAAGATCACGCGAGGAAGGCGCTTGTGAGTGCGAGGATGACCATGGTGAGGGAGCTCATGCAAGGAAGGCCCCGGTGAGGGCGAGGATGACCACGATGAGGAAGATCACGCAAGGAAGGCCCCGGTGAGGGCGAGGATGGCCGCCGCGGGTAGAGCACGACGAGAGTGCCGCGGCGAGCCGGAGCGCGGGGAGCAGGCCGCGCTGAGGGCGAGGATGGCGGCGGTGAGGCAGGGCGGGGTGACGCGGGCTCCGCGCTACCCCCGCTCCTCCCCTTCGCGGTTTAACCCCAGCGCCGTCCCTCCGGGGCGGGTTTAACCCCGGTCCCGCCCCGGCCCGGCCCGTCGGGGCGGGTTTAACCCCGGCCGGGAAGCGGAAGCGGCGGCGCTGCGGGGCCGCAGNTCGCGGAGCAGGGAGTACGAGGGCAGGCTGCGGTACCCGCCCCGCAGGGACCTCTCCCGGCGATCGCGATCCAGGAGGTGGGAGCGCTGCGGGCAGGGTTATCCCTGAGCCCCCGTGCCGGGCCCGCGGGCCTTCCCCAGCTGGCGCAGATCAGCTTTAAACCCGTAAATCCCGGGGATGGAAGTGAAGGGCTTACTTGTGGGTGTGTGTGTGCCTTCCCTGCCATGCTAAAGTTCTTCCCAAAGCCACGGCTTTCATGTTGACGAGGGAACAGCCTGCCCTGGAATCACGTTTCCATGCTGTGGAGGCATTAAAGTCTTTCCTGACAACCCGCCTCTGTCTGACAGGATTAAAATCAGATTTAAAGCAACAACACTGCTCCCTCACCTCAGAAAGGATCCCAGCTAAAGGATCCGACCACTGGCTGATCTTTCCAGCTTCGGTTCGGGATTTTACCTTTGATCCTCTCTTTGTTCAGCGTTCCCACAGGGACAATTAGGTGCTGGAAGCGGGATAAGGCCTCTGATAAGAGGAGGCTTCTGGAACAGAGGCCGGAGCCGTGCGGCCTCAGTGGGCTGCTGGTGCTGCTGGGGCTGGTGTGGTTCCACTGGTTGGACTGGGCAGGTGCAGCCAGGCAGGAGCTGAGCTCATCTTTAAATTCCTGAAATGCTCTCCAGATTAATTTCTCTCCCCAGCCTGGCTTTTGTTTACTTGAAGGAGGTGGATTGTGAAATAGAGCTGGCACACGCAGCCGGCTTTTCCATTTTTTTTTTCATCTGGTGGGTAATTTGGGACAGATTTGGGTGAAAACAGGCTTTCGTTGTGGGGTTGTGTTTTGGGTCCTTTCGTCTCAGCCTCTTTGAGGAGACCTGAGTATTTGAGTCCTTCAGGTCATTGTTTCTGCTTCCTGTGTCCATCCAAAGCACCCCGCAGAACTGCACCTCGGTGTGTCTGGATCAGTGCTGGACAGAGCTGTGGGGTTGTGTTTTGGGTACCTCAGCAATGACCGAGAGCCACAGCTGCCCTGGCACGGTCTGGGATTTTAACCCGCTCTGGGATGAGCCCCGTTGAGCCACCAGCAGCAGAGCTGGTTGTTGACAGGGCAGAGAGGTGCAAACAGCAGAAATTGCTGTTTCCAGGCTGAAGATCTCGGCTGGCAAAGCCGTTGCTGGGTGACGGCATCGACCTGGCCCGGAGCGTGCCCGGGGTTATCGTTGGGAAGCCAAAGTGCTGCTTTTATTTCAGAATTGCAACATCTGCTACCTAAAACACAGCTCCTTTCTCAATGGGGCGTGAAGCAAGAGTCCCGTGAGATCTGGTGGGGAAGGCTCTCGTGCTCTGTGGGCAGAGGCAGGGAGAGCTGCTCTCATGGTACCCAAAACCTCGTGTGTGACACCTGTGTGTAAATACCAACACAGCTGAGCTTGGTCTCAGGTCTCCTGGCCCCTGCTGCTGCAGAGTTTGGCCAGAAGGTTTCCTGATGTCCTGGGAGGTTGTTGTTCGAGAGGCAGGAGCTCGGTTACAGATTTTCCTTCTGGCTCTTGCTGAGGATCCGTGGGGCTGCTGTGTGTGTGTGCACACTGAGGGCTTTGGGACCTCCAGTCCCCCGTGGGGTGACAGCAGAGCCCTGCTGCTGCTTCTCGTTTGTTTAAGAGCTAATGAGACACCCTTCCGAGGGAGAGGGATGATGACAAACACTGGTTATGTGGAATCATAGAGTGTTGAGGGGTTGGAAGGGACCTTAAAGCCCATCCAGCGCCAGCCCTGCCATGGGCAGGGACACCTTCCACTGTCCCAGGCTGCTCCAAGCCCTGTCCAGCCTGGCCTGGGACACTGCCAGGGGTGGGAGTCCACAGCAAGGCAGGCAGCCCAGCTGGAGCTCTCAGAGGCTGGTTTTCCCTCAGCTCCTTAAAACGCGGGAACGCCACACTGTTTTCTCTCAAAAACTCCTCCTCAGTGGTCAGACTTTGAGGTGCAGAAAGGTTTGAAGCTCCTGCCTCAGGGAGTGGGGGCAGGAGGATTTCTCTGCAGTGACAGGGCCTGAGGGAACAGCAGGGAGCTGTGTCAGGCGGGTGTAGGTCGGATATTAGGAAAAGGTGCTTTTCTCCAGAGCGTGAATCGGACACCAAACGGGCTCCCCAGGAGATGACACTCGCAGCACAGGGTGGGACTGCCGGGGTGCCCCAGGCGGGAGCTGGCTCTCGGTGGCTCTCGAGTCCCCTTGGAGCCGGGGCGCTGCGGTTCCGTGCCGTGGCTGCGGCAGGGCTGGGCGCTGCCAGGCGGGTCAGAGCGCTGTTCTCTGTGCTGCAGCCACGAGAGGATGCCTTACCACCGCCGATGCCGGCGCGACAGCGATGCCTACAGGTTCGAGGAGCGCAGCCCGTCCTTCGGGGAGGAATATTACCCGGCACGCCCGCGGAACTGGCGGCGCTCCAGGGGCAGGGAGCAGCACCGGCCCAGGAGATACCAGCACCACTGCCGGAGACGCAGGAGCAGGTCTTGTAGCAGTGCCTCCTCGGTGAGTAGCATCCACAGCGAGCTCAGGGTTTAACTGTTCTTGCCTCCTTCCAGCTCCGAGCGCTCTGGGTGAGTACCTCGAACCCCGTTTCTGTGTTTGTGGAGTGTGAAGTCCCGAATCTGTGTCGTGCTCAGCGGGGAGCGTTCGTAGCTCTTGGGTTTGACTGGGCCAGCCCCTGGAGCCTTAATACGTGAGGGAACTAAGCCGTGTTCTTTAGGGCCGGGGAAGGGATCAGGGAGAGCTTCCAGTGGCACTCACGTGGTGGCTGAGAGGGAGAGCCCTGGCCGAGGGCCAGCCCTGCTCCCAGGGATCCGCACGGCTCGGCTTTATCCGTGGCCAGGGATTCGCTTCTGCTTACGGCTGCTGCTGCTCCTGGGGGGTTTGGTGTGCAGCATTCCTCGGTTTGGCTTTGTGCCTGGATCCCCTTCCAGGTGGGATCCATCAGCCCGGGGCTCCGGAGTTGTTTTTAACCCCTGTTAGTTCTCAGAGAGTCCCACCTTCCACGGGTACCCGTGTGTCCTCTTCCCCTGTTCCCACCTGGATTTCAGCTTCTTGCAAACTTCACCCTGAAACGTAGCATTCCTTCCAAGGAGTAACCGGGAGTGTTTGGAGCTGGGTGGGGGGGCTGGTCCCAGGAATACCCTGGAAGTGGTGTCAGGTGTCAGACCGAGCACTTCAGCACTTCCCTCCCGTGAGGAACGCTGCCCTCCCACCTGAAATGCTACCACAGCTAAACGAGCGGGTCTGATCCCGGCAGCCGGGTAATCTGCACGGCTGGGAGCTCCTGAGCTCCTCCTTTTGGTTCCTTTCCAGCTGACTTGGGAGTTTCGGTGTTGAGGGAGCCAGGGCTGCGTGCGGTGGGGACGCTGTGCGGGGCTGGGCTAGCAGCAGCTCAGTCCTCCGCCACCTCTCAGCTGTCCCAGCTCCGTTTCAGCTGATTTTTTGGGGAGTTTTGATCTTAGCTCATTATTTTGGACCAGCTAGGGGGGGTGAGGGGCACAGAAGAGAAGCCTGCTGGAAGCTCAGGCATGGAAATGTCAAGGTTTCCATGCATTCCTTCAGCTGCAGGAGTGGTAACTATTTTTAAAGCGGACTAGAACCAGGTGAGGAATTAGGGCAGCTCGCTTTGTGGACCCTGGGTCCTTGCAGGAATGTTGGGCTGGTTTTCCAGTAGAAGCTTGCCAGTAGCAGGGGGTGAACGTCACCTCAGACCTTGCCTGAAGCGTTCCCTGGGGAACCTAACAAGGCTCCCAAGGCCGGTGTGGCCTGGTGGGTTCTGTGAGCAGCCAGCTGGGCACGTGGATTTCGGATCGGCGTGGCAGCTGCTTCTGCCAGGAGGGGAAGGACTGGGCAGGACCCAGCTCTGGGGAGCTGGAGCTGCATTTCCCGAGGCACAGAGAGCAGCACGCACAGAGGGAGAACTGCTACTGTGGCTTCTACTGGGCAGCCTGTCCAAACCGAGCGCTGGTCGCGCTTGCCAGCGGAGAAGTGACGTTGTGGCCGAGGCCTCCTTGTCCCGTGCCTCTGGCAGCAGCTCCACGGGGAGCAGTGGTGCCACGCCGAGCCACCTTCCCGCCGGAGCCTCCATCCCGGCAGAGGCCGTAGCTAATGAGAGAAGTTTTCTTGCCGTACCTGTAGCTGTTGATGACTTTTCTGTTTTGAAGTCAGTTTGTGTCTTGACGTGTCCCTTGCAATATCCCTATCGTTATATATGCTGTGTGCCTTATGAAATGCTGGGATCTGGAAAATCCACCCTGCGGCGCCCCGTCGTCCTCCACCTTTGGATGACCGCTCTGATTGCCGTCCCGGGGGGCGGTGTGTGCAGAGAAGCCAACAGAGCAGTAAGCGCAGCAGGAGCGTGGAAGATGACAAGGAAGGTCACCTGGTGTGCAGGATCGGCGATTGGCTTCAAGAGCGATGTACAGCCACCTTTCGTAAAACTTTACCTCTACTTTTACCCCCGGGTTAGCCCAGATCTCTCGTCCTGTACTGGAGGGGTCTCTAGTGTTTTATTTACTGGCCAGTAACTTGCCTGAGGCAGAGCTTAGACACTTGAGTTTTAAAGAGTGTAGCAGTGAGAGACAATTCTTTTGTTTGCCTTGATGTTTTGTTGCTGTGAAGTTGCAGGAGCCCAGCCCTGGCCGAGCCCCCCGGGTTCACACCCGCTGCTGTTTTCTCTCCTAGATGAAATCGTCGGCAGCCTCGGCGAAGGCACTTTTGGGAAAGTGGTGGAGTGCGTGGACCATGCCAGGTGGGCGCCTTTCCTGCATCTCTTGTCCCTTGGGCATCAAGCCCAGCTGCTCACGAGCGTGGCAGTTCCACCTGGGCTCCAAACTTGTCACTTTCCACGTGTCACTGCATTCCTCAGAGCGAGGGGAAGGGGCCTGGCTCAAACCTCAGCCCCCTCCAGAATTTACAGGCTGATGTGTCAAGGGAAGCAGGGGGTCATGGAAGAGAACCACGGAATATTCTGAGTGGGAAGGGACTCACACGAATCATCCAAGCCCAGCTCCTGGCCTGGCCCAGACACCCCAAAAATCCCACCCCGTGCATCCCTGAGAGTGTTGTCCAAACGCTCCTGGAGCTCTGGCAGCCTCAGGGCTGTGCCCGTTCCCTGGGGAGCCTGGGCAGTGCCCAGCACCCTCTGGGGAAGAGCTTTTCCCCGATCTCCAGCCTGAGCCTGCCTGCCCCATCCCCAGCCGGGGAAGGTTGCTCTGCTGCAGTGAGCTCCCGCCGAGGGGAGGGCCCCGTGACCCCCTAATCTGCCAGGGCGCTTCTCCATTCTCTCCTCTGACCTCCCCCGTGGCTACATTTGACCCCAGTGCCCTCCTGACCTCTTGTCTGGCTCCGAGCCCTGGGGTCAGTTTGCTGCAGGAGCCGCGGGGCTCTCCTGCCTCCTCGGGAATCTCTGG
Source organism: Platysteira castanea (assembly GCA_013397175.1). Classification (NCBI taxonomy): domain Eukaryota; kingdom Metazoa; phylum Chordata; class Aves; order Passeriformes; genus Platysteira; species Platysteira castanea. The sequence continues at coordinate 37,968 of VYXC01008627.1, forward strand.
CACGGCTGGAGAGGGGAGGTGGCTGCTGGAGTCACAGAGGGCTGAGCTGAGGGACTGCTGTGTCAGGATTGGGAGTGTTCCCCAGCAGTAACCTTCCCCTGCCAATTAACCACTGCCCAGGCAGCATCACTGGCTGGCAGAGCTTCGTTAGGACAGAGGGTGCATGAGAACGTGCCTGGGGGAATGGGATGTGCCTCTCCCCGGGCGCTGAGCACGCAGGTTCTGTGTCTGACTCCATCGGCCCCATCTCCTCCCTTACAGAGGCAAATCACAGGTGGCGCTGAAAATCATCAAGAACGTTGGGAAATACCGAGAGGCTGCCAGGCTGGAAATCAACGTCCTGAAAAAAATCAAAGAGAAGGACAAGGAGAACAAGTTGTAAGTTGCCAGCGTCACGTCCTCGCGCACAAAGCAGCACGGGGCTGAGGATGTGCCTCCTGTGGTGAGGGGAACTGGTCCCGTTCCTCTGCTGCCTTGTCCCTGTGGAATTGGGGAGCTCTCTCTAAAGGTGGCTGAGCAAAGCAGGAAGGGTCTCCCTGCGCTCCTGAGTCAGCTGGCTCGGAGCTGTGCTCAGCAGCCACTCCTGAAGCGGCCGGGCCCAGGGACCGTGGCTGTCCTGGGGTCCCTGGAGGGTGCCTAACCCCTGCCTCTCTCCCCGCACAGCCTGTGCGTGCTGATGTCGGACTGGTTCAACTTCCACGGCCACATGTGCATTGCCTTTGAGCTTTTGGGCAAGAACACCTTCGAGTTCCTGAAGGAGAACAACTTCCAGCCCTACCCGCTCCCGCAGATCCGGCACATGGCCTACCAGCTGTGCCACGCCCTGAGATGTGAGTGACCCTGAACGGGCTGCACAGAGCCGTGGGGGGCTTCTCTCTGGTCCTTCGGGAGGTTTATTTCCTTGTCCCCTTCCCCCTGTGCAGTTCTACATGACAACCAGCTGACTCACACCGACCTCAAGCCGGAGAACATCCTGTTTGTCAACTCGGATTTTGACACGCTGTACAACGAGAACAAGGTGGGAGCAGGGGCTGCAGCAGGAGCCTTTCCCTCCCTGCAGGAATTGCATGGTCCCTGCTCTGGGCAGGCCCTAGCAGCCTGTGTAGTGGGAATGAACTGGGACTTGGGCCCCTCACTCCTGCCAGGCCTTCTAAGAGCCTTAAGGCTGCCTGGAGCATCTGGGGCTTTTCCAAAACGCTGCTCTGGGATGTTCAGAGCTCGGAACTGCACAGTTCCAGCCCCTGTGAGCAGCTGCAGGCACGGCAGTGCTGGGGCTGCTCTCACACCTGCCCCTGGCCTGCGCTTTGCCTGCAGAGCTGCGAGGAGAAATCCATCCGGAACACGAGCATCCGCGTGGCCGACTTCGGCAGCGCCACCTTCGACCACGAGCACCACACCACCATCGTGGCCACCCGGCACTACCGTCCCCCAGAAGTGATTCTGGGTGAGAACTGCACGTTTTGGGGAGTCTCGGCGGGGGGCACCGGGGAGCAGCTGGCCCGGGATGATGCTGGCTGGAGGAAAACCAGCCTGGGAGCGCAGTGTTGCAGCAAGGAGAGATGGGGTGGGGTTTTTTGGAGCATGGCGTTAATTTGATTTTCTTTGCAGAGCTGGGCTGGGCACAGCCGTGTGATGTCTGGAGCACTGGCTGCATTCTGTTCGAGTATTACCGTGGCTTCACGCTCTTCCAGGTGGGATTCTTGTTCCCTGAGAACCCTTACTGTCTCAAAGGGCTCAGAAGGAGCTGAAGGGGAGGGAAACGCTCATCAGGCACTAAAAATCAGAACTGGGTGTGAAAATGAAGCCTGGAAAAGGGCTGGTTTGAGGAGTGCCCTGCTGCAAGGACAGGCTTCAGATCACTTCTAGGTTCAGGTTATTTGTATTCTCTGAAGAAAGGGAGAAGCAGAAGGTGAAGAGTTGGATAGGAGTGGTGGCATGCTTTCTCCCCTGTCCCTGCAGAGCTGACAAACCTTTTGTCATCAGCTCCCCAAGCTCTGACTAAGCCAGCACTGACTGCTGTGTTCTCTGCAGACCCACGAGAACCGTGAGCATCTGGTCATGATGGAAAAAATCCTGGGGCCGCTTCCGTCTCACATGGTCCACAAAACTCGGTAAGAGCCTGGTCCTGAGCTCAGCCCAGGCACCTGCTCGGGGCTCAGGACACCAGGACCTGGGTGGGAGGGAGAGATCCTGCCTGATCCCCACCTTCCCTGTGCAGGAAGCAAAAATACTTCCACAATGGTAACCTGGTGTGGGATGAGAACACGTCCGACGGGAGATACGTCCAGGAGAACTGCAAGCCCCTGCGGGTAGGTGCTGCACCCTTTTTGGATCGGGGTGGGGGGCTTAGGGATGGGAATTTCCATTGTAACTGGTTGTTAGGGAGCCCCAGGCTCTCAGCTGCAGTGATCCTGGTCTGGCTAAAGCAGGATGGGGATCAGGGAAAGAGGGGGATGCTGTGTTTGGGATGGGAGGCAGCCCTGGCCCCAGGGTTGCTGAGTCCCTCTGGTTGTCCGGGAAAGGAGGGATGCTGTGTTTGGGATGGGAGGCAGCCCTGGCCCCAGGGTTCCTGAGTCCCTCTGGATATCTGGGAAGGGAGGGATGCTGTATTTGGGTCAGGAGGCAGCCCTGGCCCGAGTTCCTGAGTCCCTCTGGTTATCCGGGAAGGGGGGATGCCGTTTTTGGGACCAGAGACAGCCCTGGCCCCAGGGTTNGCTGTATTTGGGACGGGAGGCAGCCCTGGCCCAAGTTCCTGAGTCCCTCTGGATGTCAGGGCAGGGGCAATGCTGTTTTTGGGACAGGAGGCAGCCCTGGCCTGACTTCCTGAGTCCCTCTGGGTATCAGGGAAGGGGGGGGATGCTGTGTTTGGGATGGAAGGCAGCCCTGGCCTGACTTCCTGAGTCCCTCTGGGTATCAGGGAAGGGGGGGGATGCTGTGTTTGGGACAGGAGGCAGCCCTGGCCTGACTTCCTGAGTCCCTCTGGGTATCAGGGAAGGGGGGGGATGCTGTGTTTGGGACAGGAGGCAGCCCTGGCCCCAGGGTGGCTGAGTCCCTCTGGATGTCAGAGCAGGGGGGATGCCGTTTTTGGGACGGGAGGCAGCCCTGTCCCAGGGCCCTGGGCTGAGTGCCCGTGTCGCCCGTCCCTTGCAGACGTACATGCTGCACGACTCGCTGGAGCACGCGCAGCTCTTCGACCTGATGCGGAGGATGCTGGAGTTCGACCCCTCGCAGCGGATCACGTTCTCCGAGGCCCTCCTGCACCCCTTCTTTGCCGGGCTCTCGGCAGAGGAGCGGATGCTGTGCGGGCGCGGCGCCAGCCGGGACCTGAGCAGATGACGGCCGGGCTCCGTCGGGATGGATCCGTCGGGATGGATCTGTCGGGATGGATCCAGCCGGCCTCTGCAGCTCGGCCCCGCTCTCCTCCCCAAGTCCGCAGGGGCCGGGGCACTGCCACAAGGACCCTGGGGAAGGGAGGGGGAAGGAAAGCTCCATTGGAAAGCACAGATTTGTCTATTTATATGTTGTAAAGTTAAAATAAAGTGTTTCTTATTGTTTGATACTTCCCTTGTAGGCAGGTGTAGGGTCGTGCCTTTTCTGTGAAGGCAGAGGGAGATGGTGAAAATCACCTGGAAGCAGGGAGGGGGAGTGGCCCCGTGTCTGCCGCGGTGGCAGGAAGGTTCTAGAAGCAGAGCAGGCAAATAAATACTGCACACACCAGCACACATGAAGAGTTGCACTTTATTTCAGGGCAGCCTCCCCCGCCGTGGCAGGAATGGGTCCTTAGGAACACCAGGTCACACAGGGTCACCAAGCAGTGATCGCCACCTGTGCGGGCCCACAGCAGCACCCGGGGCCACTGGGGGTAGGAGCTATCCCAAACCCAGCTACAACAGTGCTCCACTCTTGGAATTCACTCTGGCACTGTGGGGGACGGGGAGGAGGAGACCCAGACCCCTTTCTGGGTCTCCGAGTGCTCCAGAAGTGCTGACACCTCACATTCCAGGTGTGTGAAGCCGGTGCTTCCTCAAGAAACATCTGCATGTGAGGGGAAGTCCAGCCAAATTCCCCAAGCTCCCAGCCAGTGAGCACAGCCCTGAACACCACACAGGTCGGGATTGGGGATCCCCTTCCCTACACCAGGCATGAACCCCCCCTCTTGTGCAACACTGTTCATTTTTTACTTCAACGTGGGGAACCGTTTCCAGGCTGGTAACACGCAGGGCCTGGGTGCTTCCCAGAGCTCCATCCCTGCAAAAACACCGTCACCTGCTTCAGAGCCTTCCAGGCAGGGCAGCTTCACCCCTGGACTGCTCCTGCCCTGCTCCTGCTCTGTGTGTACAAGCTACAGTTCAACAGCCAAACCCAGAAAGGGCAGGAAAAACCTGCAGAAAGCAGAAATCGAAACAGCAAGTCTCCTACTGAGTGTCTTGAGCAAAGAGAGTGAAAATAAGGGGACTAAAGCTAACACTGACTACAGCAACAACCTTTTTAACCCGCTGCTGCTCCCGGAAAAAGACCCGAGGCACCAGCCGAAAGAACAAGAAAGGCAGAGGGGAACGTTGTGTTTGTGTTGTGAGTGACCACCACCCTGCTGTCCCGTCCCGGTCACAGCCCCCGCGGCTGGGGCTGCCCCGTGGGGCACACCTCGCCCTGCCCGCAGGATCGAGGGCCGAGCCCGCCCCAGCACTGCCCGGGCTCCCAGAGGGGCTGCAGCCGGCCAGGGCAGAGCCCCCGGTCCTGCTGAGGTAGATAGGGCAACGTGCAGGGGGGAGAGCTCGGGGTGAGCCCAGAGCTCAGCGGCCTCCTGGGCCCTCCCCGGCGCTCCACGCTCCCGGGCCAGACTCAGTAATTCCTTCTTTCTGAGCACGGAAGGCTCTTCCCTCCTCCTTGGAGAGCCCTGGCTTTGTTCTAACAGAGGAAAGGGAAGGGTGAGTGCCCGACTAAAGCTCGGGGCAGCAGCGGCTCTGTGGGGCTGCTGAGCGGGACTGGACCCACACTGGACCGGTCCCTGTGCCTCGGCCTCCAAAGGGATCCGGCTCCTCCGGACAAGGGCAGCGCCTGGAGCTCTCCCCCTGCCAGAGCCGGGGCTGGGTGAGCTGCAGGTGCCTGCGGGAGCCCTGGGGCTGGGGAAAGGTGTGAGAGGAGCAGCAGAGCTGCCAGCACTGCCCGCACTCCCAGCTCCTCCCAAGGAGCACCTCCCGCACCTGCGGTGCTCCCCGGGGCACACAGAGCCAGCCAGCCCGGCGGCTCCCAAGCCGATTCCCATTTCCAGCGAGCTGGGGGTTCCTCAGTGCGCCCCTGCTCCAGGCACTGCTCCAAGGCCAACAAAACGAAAGCAGGAGAGGATAATCCAGCGCTTCTGGCAGGGCACGGGACAGCAGTCCAGCAGCAGAGCAGGCTTCCTATGGAAATTCCGCCCAGGACCCCTGCCCAGCCCCCAGGAGCACAGCAGCTCTCCCCCTGCCCCCTCCTGCCAGCAAATAGGAACCAGTCCTGAGGAGGGACTCACCCGCAGGCTTTGATTCCAAAGGGAATGAACAGATCCGTGAGCTACTTCCCAAACCATACCAAGTGCTGCAGGGATACCGGAAGGACGGGGGAACTCACCCTGAACATCCCCTGCACCATACACTGCCCAAAATCCCACAGGGCAACCCTGCCCTGCTTCACTGCCCCGCCCCTGGTTCAGCCCCTCACTGGGCCAGCACGAAGAAAGAACAAAAGAAAACAACCCCAAACCCCACGAGTATCCTGGAAAAATTCTTTTCCATACCAGGCCACCATCCCACAGGCCTGGGCTTCACCCACGAAGGGAACAAAGAAAAGCCAACAGCACATAAGCAATAAGGCCTAGCTGAGGAGAGACATCAGTGTTCCCAGGGCACGTGTGAGCCTCTGGCTCCTGACACAAGCTTTCCAAACAGGGAACCCTCTCCATGAGGGGCTGGCAAGGAGAGGGAGCTACACCTGCCTTTGGGAACACAAAACAGGGCACGGGGCAGTCAAAAACAACAGCGGAACTGAACGAGATTTCCCCTCAACACAAGGGATTTCTACACAATCAAGGGGTGCTGTTCCCACCAGGATGTCCTTGCTGGGAATATCCAACCAGAAGGACCAGAAAGACATCTCAAAGCTCCAAACCACCCTTGTTTGCACCACGTGCCGGCCGGGGCTGGGCAGCAGCAGCCACCTTTGCCGGGGACAGACACCATGGTCCTGCACGCTCCTTCATCCCATGGCACGAGAGAATGGAAACGGCTTTGCAGGAACATTCGCTTCCTCCTCCTCCTCCTTTCTTTTTTTTTTTTTGTTTGGTTTTTTTTTGTTGTCGTCGTTTTTGTTTCGTTTTATGATTATTCTATTTTTTCTTCTTAAATACACAGCGTTTCCTCTGGAAGGCAAAGCCTCCAGAACTTCACCTCCTTGTTAAGGCGTCACGAGGCGTCCAGCCGGGATCCGCTGGACAGCTTGGTTTCACAGATCTCCTCCCCTCTCCCCTCAGAGCCGGGGGCCGCACGGCCTCTAAGTGGAGTGCAGGGGGATGACGAATTTGCAGCCGAAGGGCGAGTGGTAGTTGATGCCCACCTCCTGGAAGACCTTCTGCGGGATGCCAATGTCACACAGGTAGACGCGGCCCGCGCGCTCGCCCAGCGGCAGCGGCAGCCCCAGGGCCAGCGACCACTTGGCGTCGATGCCCAGCTCCATCTCGCTGATGGGGGGGTCTATGCTCAGCACGGGGGCCCGGTTCTGGTTGGCCCAGTCCACCACGGCTTTGTACCAAGGCTGGTCTCTCAGGAAGGCGTTTTCGTGACAATCCAGGCAGTTGATCACCAGGTCAACGGGGGTGTCTGGGAGGTCTGAAAGAAACACAGACGCGGCTGAGGCTGCACTGCCAGCAGATTTGGGGTTTGGCCTCTGCTCTTGCTGCACGGCCTGGCCTTGCCTCCTGTTGTTGCCATCCTTGTTCCAAACAGAGCAACACTGAACAGCTCAGCAGCACTCCGAGTACAAACCTCACCCAGTGGCCAGCACGTGAGCAGCCCCAGTGCCAGAGCTCGCCAGGCCAGGCAGCCCAGGGGAGCTTTCCTTCAGAAAGGAGCATTTTCTATTCCACAAGGTGAAAATAAGGCTGCTTTTCTGGAACACAGCAACTGTGCTGCACTGCTGCCTGCCCCACTGAGCTCGGTCGCTCTCATCTGCTCTGCACCAAACCTTCTGCATTCCCTCACCTTCTGCATTCCCTCACCTCCTGCATTCCCCCACCCGCTGCATTCCCTCACCCACTGGACCACAAAGTCCTTGGTGAAAATCATGGAATGGTTTGGGTTGGAAGGGACCTTAATGCCCATCTCATCCCACCCTCTGCCACGGGCAGGGACACCTTCCACTGTCCCAGGGTGCTCCAAGCCCTGTCCAGCCTGGCCTGGAACGCTTCCAGGGATCCAGGGGCAGCCACAGCTTCTCTGGAAAACCTGTTCCAACCTTTTCAATGTTTTCTAATAGGAAAGCAGTTCTGTCAGCACAGCACAGCCCTAACTGCGAGGTTTGTTTCTCCACAGAAGCTGCAGTGAGCAGGCTGGAAAACGACTGGTGCAACGCCAAAGCAGGAGCCAGCACTCTCCCAGGAGCTGTTTATCCTAGGGAATACCGAGATGGGAATCCTGACAGCTGCTGGAAGTGGCTCAGCAGAGCTGGCTGCTGGTTTGCAGCAGCAGCTGGACACTCCTTCCCTCCCAGTTCCAACATGCTGAACAAGGCAGCCCCTTATCCGACAAGAACAGCTCCATACGGCAGCTCCTCCGGATTCGTTCCCACCGGAAACATCTGTGGCAGCACAACTGCTCCTCTGTTGGGGCTCCGAGTGAGTGCCTGCTGTCCTGGCAGCCTCCGGGCAGCCACCCAGGCGTGCCAGTGCCACTAGATGGTGCCAGGGCAGCGGGCAGGCAGCGGGGAGCCGTGCTGGAGAAGCCGGCCCTCCTCCCCAGAGCTCCCGGCCCTCCTGGGCCACTCACCTTTGACGCTGGACACCTGCTGGCCTTGTGTCTTGCTGAAGAGGTTCAGCTCGTTGGTGATGGACTCCAGCATCTTGACGAAGTTGGGGAGGAAGAGGATGACGTGGACGTCGTGGTTGGACAGGTGGCGGCCGCAGCTGATGCCCTGGGCCCCCTTCACGTGGGGGCCGCAGAGCAGCGCGACCGTGGGCCGCTGGTGCACGTTCTTGGGGTTCAGTCTGAAACACAGGCAAAAGGGACTGTGAGTTAAGCCCAGAGTCTCTTACCTTCTTCCTGCGTGAGAAGAAAAAAAATTTGAAAAAAAAACATCAGTGAGATGCAAATTGCCAGGTGTTCTGCAAATCTGCCATCGCTCTCGAGAAGCAACCCACATCCTTTTGTGGTGCTGACGCTGCTCCGCTGGCAGCTTCAGAGAATCACACACTGGTTTAGCCTGAAGGGACCCTAAAGGTCCCCCAGTTCCACCCCTGATGTAGGCAGGGACACCTTCCACTAGCCCAGGGTGCTCCAAGCCCCGTCCAGCCTGGCCTTGGACACTGCCAGGGATCCAGGGGCAGCCACAGCTGCTCTGGGCACCCTGTACCAGGGCCTCACCATCCCCACAGGGAAGAATTTCTTCCATCCATATAATCTAAATTTCCCCTTTCTCAGTTCCTGATGAAGAGTCCCTCTCTGGTTTCCTTGTAGACCCCTTCAGATACTTGAAGGTTGCTCCAATCTTCTCTTCTCCTTCCCTTCAGGATTTCCCTGTACCCACAGCTGAGAGCACAAGCTCCCAAGGTCTCTGAGTGTAGAAGAAAGCTAAAAATTTGGGGTGAGTTTCCCCATCAGAAGAGTCACAGTTAAAAACGAAGACAAATGATTTCTACTCCCTGTGCTTCATCAACTGCAAAATAAAGTTCATTTGGCCTGGAGGCCAGCAGGAATTTCAGCTGCCTGTGTCATCACTTAGTGCTCTCCACCAAGCGATCGGGTCCTGGTGAAGTGCTCCTGAAGAAGCAGATGGAGATTGCAGGGTTACCTTTCATTTCGAGAGCAAATAATTCGGAGCAGCTACCAACAACACAAAAACACAGGTGCAGCTCCTGCCCACATCAACAGCCACGGAAGCGCAGGCAGGGAGCAGAGCTCTGTAGGTCAGCACACACCCTCCTGCAAAAGGCAGCGAGGGCACTGCAGAGCTGCTGCAAACAGCCCTCCCAAGAGCAGGCTGTGCTCAGGTGAGCTGCAGGCACCTCCAAAGCTGAGGTAGCCTTGCAAAACTCCACGCTGTGCTTTGTTTCCATGGGCTGCCTTCTGCTCTCATTGACACGTGCCAAGACAGTGAAGGGAAGGTTCATTTATGTGCAGAAAGGATGAGCTCATTATGTATTCTGCAGGGGATTCAGCCACCTCAGGCAGCACCTGGGCAAAGCTCAGCTCCTCAAAAGCTCCCAGTAAGGGGGAGGAAAATCTCAGCTCTGCTTTGTCTGCGAGTCAAGGGGCTCCTGTGGGGAGTAGGAGCCAAAAGGAAGCCCTTTGGCAGAGAGGGACCCTGTGAGCCTCTTCTCTCCCCCCAGAGGCACCTCCCGTACCTGTTGGGCCCCCCCAGGAGGCTCAGGGCCATCTGGCTGGCACACACCCCTGTCATCTCCAGCCTCCGCTCCAGGGTCAGCCCGTGCTTCTCGGCCACCGACAGCAGCTTCTTGTGCAGCTCGTAGGACACGCTGGGGACCACCAGCCCCGAGTCTAGGGGTCAGAAACGGGGCAGGGAGGCACAAAAGGGGACAGTCAGACAGAAACAGTGGCAGTGAAAAGGCTGCTTAGCTGTTACCGAGGTTTTGCTTCACCCACGTTCCTGCCGAGGCCGTCAAATGAATCCAAATTATTCCCAGTGAAGCAGAGACAGCTAAACACAACTGCTGGCTTAAAATAACACTTCTGCAAAAATTCAGCAGGCAATTTTAGCAACACATGGAGTGAGAAGGCCTTTGTGACTTACAGATGGAATATTAAGGTTTTTCTTACTGGTCTCCAGGCCACCAGTGCTTTAAATCACCACAAAGTGCTCCTGAGCACTGTGAAAGTCATAAGAGCAGCTGTGAAGCGGATTTCCCACCAAAAAAAAGCTTGGATGTGTTCCACTTGCTGACACTGGTCCCCAAAATCCCAGAGATCACAGCAAAACAAGACATCCCACGTTTGCTGGTAGGTGTTCCCGTGCCAGAAGGGCTGCTCCAGACACAACAGCTGGATCGTGGCACACCAAAGCAGCAGGGAAATGATCAAAGAATAAACTCGGCAGAAAAACACCTCCCAGGTGTTTTGGAGAGCCTGGGCTAGAGGGCTGGGAAATGCTCCAGCATTTGGATCAAGAGAAAAGAAACAAGAGAGGTTTTGTGAAGTGCTGAGAACTATCCAGCCTGGCCTTGGACACTCCCAGGGATGGGGCAGCCACAGCTGCTCTGGGCAGCCTGTGCCAAGGTCTCCCCACCCTCACAGGGAAGGATTCTCTCCTGATATCTGATCCAAACATATCCCAGAGTACCTCCAGCCACAGCAATCAGCCTCTTCATTCTAACTTTTCTCCAAAGAAATCCCTTCACTCAGAGTTCAAGATTTCCACCGTGTGGAATCAGAACACCCTCTGCTCTTCCCTGCAAGGCCTGGGTGTCCTTAGCTACCTCCCAGCTAAGAAGCAGCACAGATTCACTCCCTTCCCTTATGGGATGGCCACAGAGCTGGAGCACAGCTGCAGCAGCAGAAGCTCTCAGCTCCTTCTCCTCCAAGGAATCCCAGCCGAGTCCAGCTGCCAGCTCCCACGCTGGGACAGGCAGAGGAGGTGCACAGGAGTCAGGCACCACGCAGCAAACAGGTCCAGGATTCAAAGCAATGCCTGCTACAGCAAACATCAGCTCAAAACGTGTGAACTCAGCCCCTCCATCAGCTCCTCTCCTCTCAGCTTCCGCCGTGCTCAGCAGCCCTGGGTCACCCTCGCGTGACTCTGAACTGGGGGTGGCAGTGGCCCCCCGGGTGCTCCTGGCAGCCCAGCTGGGCTGGGGCGGCCCGTGCTGCTGGGAAAGAGCCGTGGGAATGTGACACGGCCCGGTGGAAACGCTCCGAGGGGAACAGGCAGCGCTCACACATCCGCCCCGGGAGGAAACCCGGCCGCTACTCGTGGGCTTGGCTCCTCTGCACACAGCGAGGGACACGAGAACCAGCTCTAACGAGCAAGGGCCACACGCAAATGAGGAGAGCAGCGCGGATTTGAGCTGTGAGGAACGATTTGCGCTGCTGTATTTCCCCAGGGTGCCCCAGTCACCAACCACCAAGTCAAGCTCCGGCGGAAACGGGAGGTTTTGCACATCCTGGGGTTTTCACAGGCAGCCCAGAGGTGTTCCTGCAGGGTCACAGCAAAACTCAGCAGAGCAGGCACTGCTGAGTCCTCCCAAACTTCATTCCAGGCCTCACTGGTGAGGCCTCTGCAGATAGAAAGGGCCCAACGTGTCCCAGCACTCGACCCCGCACGCAAAGCGCCGATGAGGCCACCTCCGCTGCCAGGCTCCCGGGCCAGGCCAGCAGCCACCACGTTATCAGAGGCACCCCAGAGCGCTGGTGGCAGCCCCAGAATCACGGTCCCAGGCAGTAACGAGGCCGGGGCTGTCCCGGCAGCCAGACCCTGCCCCGTGCCCGCAGCGCTCACGCACCCGCCCCGTGCGCGCAGCACTCACGCACCTGCCCCGTGCTCCCAGCACTCAGCACCTGCCCCGTGCTCCCAGCACTCAGCACCTGCCCCGTGCTCCCAGCACTCAGCACCTGCCCCGTGCTCCCAGCACTCAGCACCTGCCCCGTGCTCCCAGCACTCAGCACCTGCCCCGTGCTCCCAGCACTCAGCACCTGCCCCGTGCTCCCAGCACTCAGCACCTGCCCCGTGCTCCCAGCACTCAGCACCTGCCCCGTGCTCCCAGCACTCAGCACCTGCCCCGTGCTCCCAGCACTCAGCACCTGCCCCGTGCTCCCAGCACTCAGCACCTGCCCCGTGCTCCCAGCACTCAGCACCTGCCCCGTGCTCCCAGCACTCAGCACCTGCCCCGTGCTCCCAGCACTCAGCACCTGCCCCGTGCTCCCAGCACTCAGCACCTGCCCCGTGCTCCCAGCACTCAGCACCTGCCCCGTGCTCCCAGCACTCAGCACCTGCCCCGTGCTCCCAGCACTCAGCACCTGCCCCGTGCTCCCAGCACTCAGCACCTGCCCCGTGCTCCCAGCACTCAGCACCTGCCCCGTGCTCCCAGCACTCAGCACCTGCCCCGTGCTCCCAGCACTCAGCACCTGCCCCGTGCTCCCAGCACTCAGCACCTGCCCCGTGCTCCCAGCACTCAGCACCTGCCCCGTGCTCCCAGCACTCAGCACCTGCCCCGTGCTCCCAGCACTCAGCACCTGCCCCGTGCTCCCAGCACTCAGCACCTGCCCCGTGCTCCCAGCACTCAGCACCTGCCCCGTGCTCCCAGCACTCAGCACCTGCCCCGTGCTCCCAGCACTCAGCACCTGCCCCGTGCTCCCAGCACTCAGCACCTGCCCCGTGCTCCCAGCACTCAGCACCTGCCCCGTGCTCCCAGCACTCAGCACCTGCCCCGTGCTCCCAGCACTCAGCACCTGCCCCGTGCTCCCAGCACTCAGCACCTGCCCCGTGCTCCCAGCACTCAGCACCTGCCCCGTGCTCCCAGCACTCAGCACCTGCCCCGTGCTCCCAGCACTCAGCACCTGCCCCGTGCTCCCAGCACTCAGCACCTGCCCCGTGCTCCCAGCACTCAGCACCTGCCCCGTGCTCCCAGCACTCAGCACCTGCCCCGTGCTCCCAGCACTCAGCACCTGCCCCGTGCTCCCAGCACTCAGCACCTGCCCCGTGCTCCCAGCACTCAGCACCTGCCCCGTGCTCCCAGCACTCAGCACCTGCCCCGTGCTCCCAGCACTCAGCACCTGCCCCGTGCTCCCAGCACTCAGCACCTGCCCCGTGCTCCCAGCACTCAGCACCTGCCCCGTGCTCCCAGCACTCAGCACCTGCCCCGTGCTCCCAGCACTCAGCACCTGCCCCGTGCTCCCAGCACTCAGCACCTGCCCCGTGCTCCCAGCACTCAGCACCTGCCCCGTGCTCCCAGCACTCAGCACCTGCCCCGTGCTCCCAGCACTCAGCACCTGCCCCGTGCTCCCAGCACTCAGCACCTGCCCCGTGCTCCCAGCACTCAGCACCTGCCCCGTGCTCCCAGCACTCAGCACCTGCCCCGTGCTCCCAGCACTCAGCACCTGCCCCGTGCTCCCAGCACTCAGCACCTGCCCCGTGCCCGCAGCACTCACGCACCCGCCCCGTGCCCGCACGCCCGAGTCACGCAAGCCCCGCTCTGCCGTGCTCCCGTTCACAGCTCTGCCACTGCGTCTTGTTTTTCAAGCTTCAGGGAAGATTTGGAATGAGTGACCCGAGGTCAGGATCTCTCCCAGCGTCATCTCTAACCCCAAAAAAGGGAGCTCCCAAACTCTACTTTTGCCCCATTTGAAGTACCCACAAATTCCCTGCTTAAACTTTGCACCAGCTCCCCGAACTGGAAGGACAAACTACACTCTGCATGCACCCAGTTTAGCACAGATCTTCTCTGTCCCCATCCCCATCCTTCCCTCAGCCAGCAGCTTTAGGAAAACTGCATTCACCGCGGGCTGGCTGCCACCAGTGGGTTAATCTGAGGGGGTTACTGCGAGGCAGTGATGAACTGGCATTTAGCACGCCAGTTTGTCCTAATTGCTCCCTCTCAGGAGCAGGCTGAAATGCCAAGAGAACTTCCCTTCTTCGCCATCACGCAAGGTCCAACCAGTCAGACTGGCTCATCAAAAGCAGGCCCAGGGAGTTAAATAAACTCTGGCAGGGAGCAATCAAGGAGGCGACGTGTAAACCCACAAACAATAACACCACTGCCACAAAACTGAAGCCCTGCCAACTTTAATTATGTTTGGGTTGGACAGGGCATCTTTATTGTTTGCTAATGAAGGCAATAAAATAAATTAGCCCAGGCCTTTTAATATTAAATAAATGTATTTTACAGCTGCCTGGGAAAGAAAAAAACACCCCACAAGGCAGATATAGACTAAACAGTTTTGTGACACGCAGAGTGACACTGGGTGGATAAAAACATCCTATGCCAGCAGAAGGGCTGAGCTAACTCTCCAGAAGTTAAAGAATTGTGAGTTTTTCCCCAAACAAGCCCCGTAATGCTGCTGGGATGCCCAAAAGCTTCCCAGGCTTGCAGTGGCAGGGAAAAAGGAGAGGGCTGATGCTCGAGGAGCTCAGTGCTAAGGGGCTGAGTCCCATCTTTTGGCCAAGTCCCAATCCCTTGGCTATTTCAGCAGTTCTCTAGCTCCAGTTCTCTGCTAAAATAAACCCACGCGAGCCCCAGGAATGGATCAGATAGAACTAGACTCAGGATCTCCTGCAAGCTGTCCTAACATCATTAACCCTTTCCTTTGGCAGTGAATAATCCCAGGCCCCAGAGCCCTACGGTGGCAGTCTCACGTGCTCTGTAGCTCTGGTCCACACCAGGCACACGGGACATTCCCTGCTGCCTTCTGCTGGTTGTAAAGCTGGAACCACCTGCCTGCAGACTCAGCAGAACACATTTACTGCCCCTCAAACACCAGTGATTTTCTCCACAACCTTAAGGGCTGCTTTTGTTAATCATCATTATTTTTAATGACGGCAAATCCTGCGGGAGTTCTGGCTGACCTTCCAGTGCGAGCCTCCCCCAGAATTAGTGCACAATTCCCTCCAGCTGAGCAAAAAAGCTGCCCGAGGGACAAAGGGACTCTGCCCCATGACCACTTTGTTTGCTCCTGCGGGTGGATACAGCGAACTTCATTTGCACTCCCCTCAAGCCAGCCCAGAACACTTCTCACATTCAATATACACAGGGCACTCATCCAGCCAGCCAAGAGCTAAAAGCTGCAGAGAGGAGAAAAGGCAGTCAAGGACAGGGCACTCCAAAGGAAAAGCCACACTCTTGGCATCACCTNCCTGCTTAAACTTTGCACCAGCTCCCCGAACTGGAAGGACAAACTACACTCTGCATGCACCCAGTTTAGCACAGATCCTCTCTGTCCCCATCCCCATCCTTCCCTCAGCCAGCAGCTTTAGGAAAACTGCATTCACCGCGGGCTGGCTGCCACCAGTGGGTTAATCTGAGGGGGTTACTGCGAGGCAGTGATGAACTGGCATTTAGCACGCCAGTTTGTCCTAATTGCTCCCTCTCAGGAGCAGGCTGAAATGCCAAGAGAACTTCCCTTCTTCGCCATCACGCAAGGTCCAACCAGTCAGACTGGCTCATCAAAAGCAGGCCCAGGGAGTTAAATAAACTCTGGCAGGGAGCAATCAAGGAGGCGACGTGTAAACCCACAAACAATAACACCACTGCCACAAAACTGAAGCCCTGCCAACTTTAATTATGTTTGGGTTGGACAGGGCATCTTTATTGTTTGCTAATGAAGGCAATAAAATAAATTAGCCCAGGCCTTTTAATATTAAATAAATGTATTTTACAGCTGCCTGGGAAAGAAAAAAACACCCCACAAGGCAGATATAGACTAAACAGTTTTGTGACACGCAGAGTGACACTGGGTGGATAAAAACATCCTATGCCAGCAGAAGGGCTGAGCTAACTCTCCAGAAGTTAAAGAATTGTGAGTTTTTCCCCAAACAAGCCCCGTAATGCTGCTGGGATGCCCAAAAGCTTTCCAGGCTTGCAGTGGCAGGGAAAAAGGAGAGGGCTGATGCTCGAGGAGCTCAGTGCTAAGGGGCTGAGTCCCATCTTTTGGCCAAGTCCCAATCCCTTGGCTATTTCAGCAGTTCTCTAGCTCCAGTTCTCTGCTAAAATAAACCCACGCGAGCCCCAGGAATGGATCAGATAGAACTAGACTCAGGATCTCCTGCAAGCTGTCCTAACATCATTAACCCTTTCCTTTGGCAGTGAATAATCCCAGGCCCCAGAGCCCTACGGTGGCAGTCTCACGTGCTCTGTAGCTCTGGTCCACACCAGGCACACGGGACATTCCCTGCTGCCTTCTGCTGGTTGTAAAGCTGGAACCACCTGCCTGCAGACTCAGCAGAACACATTTACTGCCCCTCAAACACCAGTGATTTTCTCCACAACCTTAAGGGCTGCTTTTGTTAATCATCATTATTTTTAATGACGGCAAATCCTGCGGGAGTTCTGGCTGACCTTCCAGTGCGAGCCTCCCCCAGCATTAGTGCACAATTCCCTCCAGCTGAGCAAAAAAGCTGCCCGAGGGACAAAGGGACTCTGCCCCATGACCACTTTGTTTGCTCCTGCGGGTGGATACAGCGAACTTCATTTGCACTCCCCTCAAGCCAGCCCAGAACACTTCTCACATTCAATATACACAGGGCACTCATCCAGCCAGCCAAGAGCTAAAAGCTGCAGAGAGGAGAAAAGGCAGTCAAGGACAGGGCACTCCAAAGGAAAAGCCACACTCTTGGCATCACCTCACAGAACACACCCAGCCTTGGTTCTGAGCTCTGCTCCTGGCACAGAAGCTCTGCCTGCTCCTGTTTTCTTTCAGCATCTCCTTATTGTGAAGGAAAAGGGTTGTTTGAAGGACAGACCCTCCTGCAAACTCCTCTGAGCTCCAACACTCCTGCACAACGCTGGCTTTGCTAAAGGACCTGGTCCCAAAACACAGAGATGTTCAGACACAGGGGCTGTAGTGCCAACAGGAGGAACAGAGACAGACCTGAGCCAACCCAATTTAAATTCTCCAGCTGCACAGCTCTGGAAGTAGAAGAAGGTGACTCACACCTCATGCAAAAATCAGCCTTTCCAGGGAGGCAGTTTTTGCTAAACAGTTGCATTTCCCAGTAAATAAAGAGACAGATCAACAGCAGCCAGCCCAAACCAGTGAAGACTAATGATGGATTTAGGAGGGATTCACACGTGGAGTCCCAGGGGTGGACTCAGCCACAACCAAAGACCTGGTAAGCTCCATTAGCCCCAGGTTTTCACTTCTGGTTGGAACAGATTCCCACCTTCTTCATTCCCTGCTTACTTCCAAACCACAGGGTTGTGCCTGCTTGACAGCCTGGCTCCACAAAACCAGCTCTCAGAAAAGCATCTCAGTGGACTCAAGTGTTTATCCTACACACTGCAACTTATTCCAGTCAGCAATAAAATCCCGGGCTGGAAGTCCTGCAGAGAAGTCTTCTGGGGAACTCAAAAGACTGACTCAAAACCGACACCAGCAGTTCAGTTTTACCTCTGCACCATCCTGGTTACTTCCTGCCTCCGTGGCATCAAAAAGCAGGCAGGGATCCAGAGACAGGGATCCCACAGCGACAAGAGCTGGATATTAACTCCCTGCCAATCTCCAGCATCAGTTTTGTGCTCTTGCAGCAGACAGAGAATCACTGTCTCAGTCAGGGCTCTATTAACACAATCATCTCTCAGATTGGCCCAGGGTAAAAAAAAAAAAAAAACAGGAGAAAGAAGTGCTTTGTCATAACTAGGAAGTGCTTTTTGCAGGGAGAGCTTCCCTTAGGAAACCAGAACAACCTCTGGAGGGAGAATCCTGCCACAGACACATCCAAAATCAAGCCTTTTGGCACTCATTTAATCATAGAAGCTGCTCTTTGAGCCGCTAAGAGGCAGGCTGCCTACAGCTCAGCACCCTCCTTCCAGCTGCTAAACAAAGGGCTTGGGATGGGTTTTTTTCCAAGAGAAGTCCATCATTACTGCAGGCACACTGTCCCTCCGACTGCCAGCAACAGCAGGCAAGGTACAGCTGCTTACAAGAGCCTCTGCTGGCTGGCCAGCAGCACTCCCTAGGCAAGAGGAGACTTTCTCAGAGGATTCTGTGGGAAACACAGCCCGGGACACTCCTCTGCCCGCTGCTGCCTGCGGACGTGCCCGGCTGGGCGCAGGCGGCGGACGGGCACTGCCCCCGGTGTGACACGCCAGCCTTTCTTCCAAACAAACCTACAATGCCCAGGGGACACAAACAGGCCAACGGCAGCTAATGAGGCCAGCCAGACCCTGCAAGGCCCGAGGGGAGTCGCTGACCACCCTCCCTGGGCAGCCCTGCCAAGAGCAAAACAAGGCACTTCTCCTCTCGCCAGGCTCCCCTCAGCACGCTGCGAACCAGGATTCCAGAGGGAAGGAGATGACAGAGTGCAGCAAACAGGATTGTGTGTTCTCATCCCTGGATGTACTCACTGCTGCTCATTGCATGGCAGTTTTCCTCCCAGGAATTCTGCTGCTAGAATCCCCTATCAGCCATCCTGCTCAGATTGGCTGCCAACAGTGGCTTAGCTTTTGTTTCAGACTAGACATCCACAGAGGCCCTGTCTCCTCTCAAACAAGCCAGCTGGAAGATGGATTGACAAGGAGGAAATTTGAAAAAAACCCACAAAATAGATAGGAAACCACATAGAAAATGAAGAGGTGCTTATTCACACAGCGCACGGGCAATCAGTGCAGCTTCACAGAGAGATGCTGAAAGCTTGGGCAGATTTAAAAAGCAAGAGGTTAAATTAAGCAGAAAAAAGTGCCATTAATACTGAACACTCACTGCTGCCTCAGGAAGTCTTAAAATTGCGAAAGACAAAGCAGTGGGGGAAAGTCTCACTGCACGTGTCTCTCACTTTTCCTTGAGGATCCTTGGAAACACAACACTGAGCTGCTACAACCCACTATGCTTTCCTCTCACTCGAGAGCAGAATGGAACAATAGGAAGAGGAATGACAGAAGTGGAGAGCTAGGACACTGTCATATCCCAGAACCACTAAAAAAAGGACTTTTCAAAACTGAAAAGCAGCAAATCTTTACAAATCCATCAGCTTCCTCCCCTGAAGCGTTTCACACCCCAGATGGAGTTTCCAGGCAGAGGGTGAATGACAGCCCAAGGAGCTGCTCACACTTCTGCTCAGGGTATCAGTTGGTTTGAGACCCTGCAAGAAGAGCTGAAATCTGAATTTATTCTGATGTGGAAAAGAAACGTTCCTGGAATGCCAAATTTCCTTCACTGCTACATTTTGCCAGTGCTTAAAACCAAAGGCAAGATATCCCAAGGAGACTAAAGTTACCTGGAATTTGGAGCTAAATGTGCCACAAGTTCTTTTCACATGAACTCTATTTAAACCCAAGCAGGAAGAGAGAACTACGACCCAAGGAGTGCCAGAAGCACAGGAAATCTCCTGAAACCATGAAAGCACAAATCCTGAGCCCATCCCTCTGTCCCTCTGCAGAGCCAGCAACCACGTGGGTTCACCAGGCTACTGAAATCAAAGCAAGGATTCAAACACCTCTTACTCAGTCCCCAACCATCAGCTTCGTTCCCTGCAGGAGCAACACTTACCTTGCTGGCCTCTCTGAGTGTTTGCTATCTCAAAAACACCACAAATAAAGGCTGTGTGTGGACACACAAACCCAACCTTACGTGAACAATGCCCTTGCTCCGACCACATGAAGCTGACACACACCCCTTAGAGCAAAAATCCACCGTGTGTGCCCCCCAAAAAGCAGCAGTTTGGGGCCTTATCAGGAAGGGAGGTGGCATACCCGTGCAGAATTCCTTGTGAGGGTTCTGGGGTACCACAATCCTTCTGTAGACGATGGGCTCCGACTCCAGGATGTTCTCGTCGTGCCGGTAGCGAGCGGGTTTCTCGTTGGGGGTCCCTCGGGAGCGGGTGCCGCTCCTCCTCTCGTAAGTCTCAATCTCTTCAAACACAGCTGCCTTGTCAAAAAGGGCCAGGTTGCCCTCGAAATCAAAATCAGTGTCGGGGATTTCGTCGATGTCGTCGCCGAAGCACTCGTCGTCCTTGCTCTTCATCTGCCCGTTCTTCAGGCCGCTCTTCTTCGGGGTCACCTGGTTCGGGTGGCGGCTGCTGGATGACCCTAAGCCAAAAGAAAAGCAAGTTGAGAGCGTGTCCTGAATGGAAAAAGGCACTTCCTCAGCAAATTCTGGGGGAGAGGGGAGCTCCTGCTTACAGTGCCCCCACTCAAGGGATACTCGCCATGGAGCTCCTCCCTGGAGTTACTCAAGCTCACCTAAGCCAGCAGGAAACAGAACAAGAGCATCAGCAAAAAGACTTCTGGGGACTTCCCACCAGCAAGGTTAGAAAAACAAGCTTGCCCACAGCAGCAAAAGAGCTGTTTCCTCGTGTTTTCTTTAACCCCAGACAGCATCACATCAGCAGTACAGTTACCAGCTGTGACCTAGGAGATCTCCTATACCGAGCTCATGTTCAGGCAGGTGTGTGACCCAAGCCACTCTCTGGAATTTTCCTGAATTTCAGAAACTGCTGTAGGTGTTTTCTTCCATATTAATGGTCTTTAAGGGAAAACTTCAAGCCCTGAATACAAAGGATCTCTTTTTCCTCACCCTTGATGTGATTTCTGTGACATGACACATAGTTCATCGCCTCACTCCAGTTTCATTCTCCTCCTTATCCATCCATATCCTTGTATGTGGAAATACACTTCTTTCCAATCACAAGTCATTGCAAAAGCCCAAATTCTCTGGAGTGAGACTGATGAAAGTCTCCTGCTTATGGCTGGAGATTTAGAACTGATGCAAATATACAATTACGAGGTTGACATATCCTTTAGTTGCTTATTTCTTCCATTATTCTTCAGGTCCAGCCAATATGAATTTGTTTGTCACTCCCAGTGTTACATTTGCAATCACCAGAAAATATTTCAGGCCAATTCCTGCAGTTACAGGAATCACCTACAGCGTCCAACAGATGGAGTAAGTTATCAAGCCAGAACTGCTTGCTCTACTAAACTATTTCCTGTCGTTTAAGATAATCCCCTTTGTGAGGGACTTATACAAATGAGTTTGAGAGAATCCGTTTGATAACACAGAAACAAAGAATTTCGAGCCGGCCACAGAGACTCAGCGAACATCCCAGAAGATCTGCAATAGGCACAAACTCCACAAGCACCCTGCAAGCCAGCTGCCCCCTTTCTAAGTGAGGACAAGTCCAGTTTCAGCACCTCCAGCTTCAGCTGACAGGCGACTTGCTGAGGACGTGGACTTGGTTTATTCCCAGCCAGAAATGCATTGTCTCAGCAAGGATTCTTTTCAGACAGTGTGGGACTTGGTTTTTCTGCAGAACTGCTTAAGGACTAACCCAAAAGCTTTCCCAGTCCCCACAGCAAGATCCCAAAGCATCCAGGCTTTGCAAAATAACCATTCTCCATTGAGAAAAAACCCCAAGCACCCTTCTCAAGTGAGAAGGGTCTATGATAATGCCCCATTTGTCTTGGAAGGACAGACAGCACAATTCCAGAACTGTGGTGACAAAACAGGATTTAGGAGAGAGGAAAGGGTAAGGCTTCCCAGGAAGGAGAATTCCAGGTGGCACACTATAACCACTCATTTCTGTGCAGAGTTTTGAAAGCTTTTTGGTACCAAGTTCCTCTCTGCCCTAGATAAAGGCTTCCCAAACCAAAGGTGACATCTAAACCACTCCAAAGTTGGACGGGACTTGGTTTGGAACTGAACTGCCCCTGCTGAGGGAATCACAGCCACAGCTGCTGCTGTGAAGGAGGAAGATGAGGAGTGAAAACACAACAGGCTGAGTTCTCCCAGCGTTCAGGAGCTGCGGGTCAAGCAGCAGCCAGGGGACTCTCGGGGTTCAGATGAACAAGCTGGAGCCTGCACTGCCACAAAGGCAAACCAGGCCTGCTCCTTGTGTCAGTGACAAGTGTTTGGCCAGCTCAGGCTGCTCCTGGCACACTCCTTGCCAGATCCCTCTGCAAACAACTCCACGCTCCCCTCAGCTGCCCTGAAACTCAGGATGTGGGGCCAGACACCGTGGTGCAGCCCGACAGGAGCAGCTGATGTGAGCAGTGTGTAAATGCTGATGGAATAAAGAGCTGCACCAGAAAAGCTGGAGAACAATGGCTGGAAAGCTCCCTGCAGCCACAAACAATGGGAGCCAGGAGCCTACCTCATCAAAACAAGCCCTGCTGGCGCTGTGGTGGGCAGCTGCCTAATCCACCCCCAGGGGTGCCAGCTCGGGAATACTGCTGACCACACAGCTCTGCCCTGAGTGCCCTACAGCCCCCTAGCAGAAGCTGCACAGAGCATGGCACAGGCCTCCAACGAGCTGGGAGCAAAGTTAGGAGTTGCTCCTCTTCAAGCGTCACCTTCTAGACAGGAAAAATGACAGCTGGTTCTGCTCAGGGAAAAGAGAAGAGCCAAAAAGAAGGGCAAGGGGAGGAAAGTGAAAGGCTGCAGAAAGCCAGATCTCCTATTCCAGCTGCTTTGGATCACAACTTCCAGTGCCTCTGCCCCGCATGAAGCTCGCTGAGGAGAGCAGCTCCACTCCAAGCTGGCAGCCCTGTGCCGTGCAGAAAAGCACCTCCCTCACAAGACAAACAATCCTTCCCGGGCTTTTTTTGTTTCTAAGGAATAAAAACTCTTTCATGTACAGCACACAAGCAAACAAAGTCTCCAGCGAGCTGGCTGCCTTCCTGAGAGATCCCCCAGGAGTGGGAGGGTTTGCTGCCAGCCCTGGCATGACGAGCCTGGTGCCAGCACAGCACCAGAGCCATTGTTGGGAAACCTGTGCTGGTGTTTGTTGTTTATTGATTCCTGTCACACCAGTGCCCCAAAGGGGAATTCTGGCCCTGGCTCGGCACGCTAGAGGCCAACAAGAGGTCAACTTCCAGCTGTGGGACTGAAGTTCTGGATGACATCTCAGCCCGTTCCTCCCTGGGCTCCTGCACCCACCACCTGCACAAGGCCAGGCCCAATTCCATCCCCCTCCCAAAACTCACACAGCACTCACCCTGCTCTCCACATACACACATTTTACAGGGTAAGACATCCCTTCTCCACCTCCTTTGTCCCAAAATCAACCCAAGCTAACAATCTACACCTAGGACCTAGCTCAACCTGCCTCAAAGTCTGTAAAAGTGACCTGTAGTGCTCATGTAAACCCAACACCAGCTGTGCGTGGGTTGAAGCACTCTCTGCTCACCCCAAATCTACCAGACACCCCAGAAGGGGTGAAAATAACCCAGCTGTTGGTGGGGGAGAAAGACTTCCAGAGGACTAGGAATTTCTCCCCAAAACCACAGCCTTAGACCTGTTTAACTGGCCTGGCCCACCTTGGTTTGTTTCTTTTCTGCCTGCAAGGGGGGAAAAAATGAAGTCATGGAATTATGTGGGATATATACTGAGGTTTCAACAGTTGAGTCATGGAAATATGCTGGATACACACTGACATTTCAGGAGTTGGACTGTGAGGATCTGGAAAGGAAGATAGCTCAGGGGACTTTGAGAAAAAAAAAGTGAACAAAGGCAGTTTTGGCCCAGTTTTGAAGATTTTATCAAGAGAAATAAAAATAACGAGTGTTTGACTTTGGGATGCTCTGACTGTATCCTACATCACCCTCACTAATTTGTATTTTCAACAACACAGCCAAAGCCCATTTGTAATTCTGTATGGGGTGATGCTGTAATGGGTTATGGGTATACAAGCCTTAAACAGAAAAGCTGGATAATATTGCAGTTTCTTTGCAGCTCCTTTTAGAGGAGATGGCTGGAGCTGGGCAATCTTCAAATAGGAAAGAGAGCAAATTGAGGAAACCTCTGGCATTAGACATTTTCTAAGTAGAGAGAAATATATTCTGTGTCAGGTGGCACAGCGGAAGTTTCCAGCCCCGTTTACAAAGCTCTTGCTGAAGAAGGGAAGATGCTGGAGCAGGGAAGCCCCAGGATAGCCCCATACTCACAGGAATTGTGCCTCCGGCGGAAGCCTTTGGACTGGGTCAGCGTTTCCATGTGCCGATCCATGTAGCTCTTGGAGCACTGCTGCTGTGGGGAGATGACAATGTCCTGGCTCTTCATGTCCGTCCTCCTCGGGATGTTCTGCGGGGCACTGCTGGACATGGGCTTCTTTAGGACCTTCCCAGTACCATTCTGGCTGGGCCCCACCTGGCACCCGACCCCGGGGATGCCCGTTTCCATCTGCTGCGAGTCCCCACATTGTCTGTTGTCCCCCGGCCCTGGGATCTCCAGAATCTTCAGCTCAGTAATGTCACCTGCCCTAAAAGCAGCACAAGAAAACAGCACAGTCAGGAATTTAAGCACATGCCCTGGCAGAAAAATCTCCCAAGGAAAAACACCCAGCATCATCCAGTGGGGCTATCCTGATGTATTCTGATGCCACTACCAATAGGAACAAGGGAATAAAAGGATTTTAATACTCAAACACACGGGGCATTTCCACAGACAGCAAGATGTTAAACTGAAATGGCAGATCTTCAAAATAACCAGTGTTCCTACACTGCACCTGGATTTTGTTTGAAAGGTTCTGTTCCCTGCTGAAACAGGAATCAGTCAAGCAAAAAACGGAAGCAACTGGCCCAGACCTTTGCAGAAATCTGCATTAATTTAACAGTTTCTAGCTAATTAATTGCTCTCAGCCTTGAGGCTACTATTACTCTTAATCAGTTTCTGCAGGAAGCTACCCTTAGACGAGTGCAGCTCATGCTCAGACAAGGATGGTACTTCCCATTTCCACAGAAAAAAAGGATAAAGAAAACTAATCTAGCACTGGGCGCGAGCCAAAAGGGAACAAAGGAGTGATTATAAAGACCTCCATTTGCACTGACTGCAAGAAATACATCGGGAATTAGGCTCTTCTAGGTTTAACTCAGCATTTGTCCAAGTGGGATATGAAAGCAGAGAGACTTCCACGCATCCCCTGGAAGGCTGTGGCTGTTGTGTTCCTCCACTGTCTCTCTTCAAAATCCAAGGGAAAACAAATAACTTAAAGAGTACTGACTTTGTGGAGTCAATATTACTGAAAAATGAGTGACTCAGATCCCTAACTACAATATTCCAGGGAACAGGAAAATGTCCAGTGATGAGAGACTCTTATTTATGTCTTTTAAGCCCAGTGTAACCAGGAACTGGTGGGAAAGAACTGCTGAGGGCAGAGCTTTAAAAAAGTATCTCAGCCCCCTAAACCCCCAACAACAGAATGTATACACACAATAACAGATAAACATATATTTGTACATACACACACAGTCTGACCCCCAAATAACCCCCGAGCCCGAGCTACCCCACTCCAACTCCAGGCTGCGAGCCAGGAATTAATCTCCTGCGCACAAACTAACACAAACACCAGAGGCACTCAGCAGCAGCAAGGAAATTTAGAGCACAGAGGTCACGTCTGAGGGAAGAAAACCCATCCAAAGCACCCCCAGCCCTTGGCTGGGACATGGCAGGGGGAGAAGAGGCAGGCACTAACCTGAAGGTGACTTCTGGCACGAGGCATTTGACCCCGTTGTGGAAGGGCCGCGTCAGGGAGATGGTCTGGCTGACCTGATCCACAGCAGACACCCTGCCTTGGTACACTCCCAAGCTCTCTCCACAGTTAATTGACACGATGCTGCCCAGCCAGTCCGTAGCCATATTTCTGGCACGGAGCTGCTGTGAAGAGACGCAGGCCTGGCTGTAACAAGATGCACAAAGTGACAACCGGAATCAGCATCAGCGCACCCCCGGCCCGCAGCCCTGGCTCCCTCCCAGCTCCGGCTTTGTCAGCTCCTCTCGGCTTTGTGGGGAGGAAATAACATCCCCACGGACACCACCGAGCCCAGCGGGAGTGTAAATCCCTGGATGGGGCTTTGCCTTTCCCATTGTAGGGCAGATCTTTGTTTGACTGATTGAATTCAAGACTGATGCTTCCAAGAGAAATATTTAGTATTTCGTGCTGCCTGTGGGTATTCTCCCTGTGATTTCAAATTGGGAATTTATCTTTGCTTCCCCTTTTAAAGTTTTGGCGTGTGGACAGTGGGGCAGAACGGCTCCTGTGAATATTCCACAGTGAGAGGACTGATCTCTGCACGTGCAAATGAAAACCAAAACCTTTAAGGGAACAGAGATGTAGGGCAGGAGGGGAACCCCAACCAACATCTTTAAAGGAACAGAGAAACACAGAAGGGGGGAAAATCCCAAACACTGGAGTCCAGGACAAAAGCGCCCATGCTCTGCAGAGGCAGGGTTAGCATCACTGCCACAATTAAATAAATAAATTAAAAAACAGTTGCTCTCCTTCCCAGCACTCGAGTTCTATCAGAATCAGGGAGGAAAAACTCCAATTTGTTTAGACACGTGTTTCCAACACTCCTGGAAGCAGCTAAACAGCTCCTTTGATCCAAGATTTCCTAGTGACAGGCTCACGAGCATCACGGAGAGCAAGAGACATGACAAGCTCCTAAATGTATAGATTTGCCTTTCATGCTGCAATCAAAGAGGGAGAACGTTTGATATTTACTGTGAGCAGCACAAAGAAGCACAGGAGACAGCCCAGGGAGAGCAACATCCATGTAAAAATCACATTTCTGGGAGAGGCAGTTGGATTCTCTGCAAGCTGAGCCTCTTGGAAAAAGATGTAAAGAAAAAAAAAAACCCTGGATGAGGAAAAAAAATCTCACTTCCCCCAACTTTCACAGGAATGAAAACAGGGGATGCTTCAAAGGGAAGAAAACACTAAATTTGGTCAGTAAGCCATAAATCCATCAGGAGCAGCCTCCTCTCCTTCCTGTGGCTGAGTGTTTACATTAACCCATGATGACAACGTCTGCATTCCAAGGAGATGGCTGATAAAAAGCACTCTCAAAACACAGATAACACATCCCTGGGTATCCACGGGAAAACTACAACTTCATTCCATTTCCTGTTTTCTTTCTCATCTCCCTTAGGAAATGCGTGAAAGAGCTCAGCACACATCACCCCCTTACATGGATCCCTCCTAAAAATAAGTGCCTCCTTTTAGCAAAAAACCCCCATTAAATCTACGTTTGGGTGCAAATATAAATTAAACTATCCCGGGGTTGGATGGGGGTGGGGCTGTGTCCAGCCTGATCCCTGTAGGAAAACCCAGGGTAAATTCAAGCTCCCCCATAGGCACACACAGACATCCCACCATGGGTAAACATATGGGCCCCCCAAGGTAAAAAGGGGGACCCCCAAGAGGTAAACACAGAGCTCCCACCATAGGTAACACGTGATCCCCCCCAGGTAAACACAGGGCCCCCCATGGATGAACACAGGGCCCCCCATGGATAAACAC
>VYXC01008628.1:0-13435 GCA_013397175.1 Platysteira castanea
CTAAATTTGGGTCCTAGTCTCCCACTGATCATGAATGGATGTACAGGTAGGATTATAAGATTGAAGAGGCATACACTGGTATTTCCTTATCTTTTTTTCCCTGAGGGTAGATAGCTTTTTATGCATGTAAAGAACATTATGATGCTAATGAAAAAAGAGAGTGTTTATCCTAAGCAAATGGTCCATGGTATCCCAGTAACTGCCTATCTCCATCTTTTATTGCAGAACAAGGGACCCCAGAGCCAGGATCATTAGCCAAGGCAAGTGCCCATGGAGCATACCAGAGCTGGTAGGGAAACCACAGAGACTCTCTGCCCTGCAGGACATGTCACTCCATCACATTGGTACCATTTATTGTTCATCTGAAGACGCACACCACAGCAGACCATGAAGTGCTGGCTGTCACCAGCCATGGACACAGAACCTGCAGTCACAGAGGGCAATGCTGGCAGCTGCTACACATCAAAGTCCAGCACCCTTTCCTCCTTTAAAACAAGAAAGGTGTACGAATGAGGCCTACAGCCAGGAGATATGCCGTGATATATGCGGTAAAGGGATTCCCATGAGATCTGTGGCTAAGGGATTCCTCTGTGCGTGATGGCATGCTGAAGGGTGGTACGTTATCAGGCAGAAACAGATAACCCTTTTACCTTCAGGCAGCCAGGTAGAAGAGGAAGTGATGCTAAAGTGTCACAATTCTGTACTTTCCTTGTTCAAGATGCAAAGTCTTTGTCATTTCTTTGTTACTCTCAGTATCCCTCATTTACATATAAGTGGCTGCTCTCTGTCCCCCATTAATGATGGCATTAACAGAATATTTGACCACAGTCTCGCTTCCACTTCTCCCAAAAGTATAAATTAGCATTTGAAATCTTCATTGGCAGAGGCTGAGAATACAGCCATTTTACAGAGAAGTCAGTGGGCTTATTTCTCTCTCTTCCCAAAACTAGGGATGCTTCTTTGGTAAGATGTGCACTGGAAGCACTTACATAGCACCGTACATTTGTATTTTGCAAGTCTAGAATATTTATCAATTATCCAATAAACTGTGCTATTGGTGAATCTGTGTTCATGAAGGTTCTTATTGAACTTGATGAGATTTACAGTGATGAATCAGTAATCCTGACAACTGTTGAATCTGTTTGTGAATGAGATGAGGCTTGTAGTGGAACTCAGACTATTGTTGCATCTGGGAACCTGACCAGACTTAGTGGTACTAAATTGGCTTAAATCAGAAATTAAGTCCAGACACCCCCAGCCCCTCTGATCTCTGAGGACCAGCTGGAAGGTAAGGGAGGTTATTTTCTGCCAAATTGCTACACACTTAATGCGACAGGAGAAAAAGTCAATTAGATTAAACCTTTAAAGATGTGATAAACCAAAATAAACACTGCCCAAGCATTAGAGCATGACATGGGCAAGGTATGATTGAAGACACAAACTTTCTACATGAACTTGTATGCAGCCATTGCACTCAGGCCCTTAATTTCAGCTGCTTACTGAAGTTCCTCAGTTTATTGTTTTTAACTTAGGCTGCACTGACATTCAAGAGAGGAAGGGGGAAGGAAGAAAGAGATAGAGACATACCAAGAGACCCCTCTCTAGCTGCTGCTTGACTCTGAAGACGGAGAGAGTTCTGGCTTACCACACACCAAACAGAGACTAACACTGCACATTTAGGTGCAAAGAATCTGGGCTTTGAAAGTCTTCATGAATATGTTTGTAGGGTTCTCATGTGTTTCAGTATTTGTAGGGACCTAAGTGTTGTTGCAGAGCCAGCCTAGCTCTTATCTTTGAGCTTTGTTTCTCTGTATATTCTTCCCTCTCCTGATAATCTTTGTAATGCATTAGCTATTTTAACTTTAAAGAGTTACATTCTGGTGCTGTATCTGGCTATTTGCACGTGTAAAACCTTGCATACATTACAGTACCAGAACAAATAAAAAGACCTAAATAAGAGCAAGAAGCAATGCTGTCTTGTGTAATGTCTTTGCAATGAGAGTCTTGTTTAAAAGTACAGCTGGAGTATGCATGTGAGTTATTCTTTTCTCTGTGATCTACACTTTATAAGAAGTTCAAAAGAACTAATCTGATTTCAACTGGCACATGTACAAACCCCTAATGATTTTGGGTGTTCTTCAAATATTCAGCAACTGTATAGCTATGTGTTTCTGAAGGAAGTTTATCTGCTAGTATTCCACATATATGTGAGGAACTCATGGGGGAAAGGCTAGAGAAACACCTCAGAAGTTACAGCAAAGAGAAAATATAGTATTATGTTCATTCTGAAGCATAGGAGTACAGACAAATCCTTTCCTTTGCAGTCATAATGCTCTGCAGCTTCTACCATAACAGTAAACTGGACCTTTTAGAAAACATAAAAGCAGAACAGGTTCCTGAAAATCTTCCACAACAGTTCCAGTCAAAAATGTCTAAGAGAAAATTTAAAATGAAAGTTTAACATACCTTTGTGCTTCCAGGTCTGGCAGATTAGATGCTGGAAGAGCCTGTAAACTGGAGCAGAAGAGAACAGCATTAAAGTGGTTTCCAGTAGTTCAGCTGAGGTGTAGAGGAGAATGTAATGTGGCATAACTCACTCAAGACAACAGTAATCTACATCGCATCTTCTTTCTTTTCATCTGAACACCTTATCACATCTGAACTTCAAAATCCTTAACAACAGAGCATGACAGTAATCAGCTAGGAGACAAAGGCATTATGAAAGGGTAGTATTCATGTGATCAACAAAGATTGCAGAAGCTCAAGTTCCTTTTTTTTGTCCTTTTTTACTGTAAGCTGCATGAAGGGAGAAAAAAAATTGTTAACTGACATGGAAGTTTAGTAATTTTTATAATTATTTGGGATTCATTTCTGCAGTTAATAGCTTCAAGGATTCAGATCTTACTAAGAATCACTTGTATGCTAATAGGAGCAGACAAATCTCTTAAGATGAATACTTTATGGAAAAAATGTCTGTTAAGTGAATGGAACTTGGGGAAGGGAACCAAAACCAAGACAAAAAGGATAATGGTAAGGACATAGGAAACTGAATACAAAAAAGTGAAAACTATGTGGAAGAGTGTGCACAAGTTGGATTGTGAATGTTGATTTCTTCAAGCAACCAGCCACATCCCTGGTACATGCCCTTGGAATATGAGATGCTTTGTGTCCACTTTGCTTGCATAAAGGTTTTCTATAACACAAGATCCAGTCACCCAACCCTATAATTTTTGACAGGTGTTCCCTCAGAGTCTATGGCTACTAACTGTGGAAATTTTAATAGCTGTAGTAACACCTAGCATTTTCTTTTGCTCTAAGGTTGTTTTTGTTTTTTGTTTTTTTATTACTAGGAACTTGGTGTCAACCAGCTAAGAGCTCAAGGAGTTTCAATTCTATGCAAAGTAAAATTGCAGCTTTAGCTGAGTGCTAATAAAATGCAGAGCACTTCTTAGCTTTATTTATTTAATTTTTTTTGCCTGTGAAGCGTGGCAAGCACAATACAACAATAATCCCCTTCAAAAGACAGGGGCAGGGTAAATTAGGGATGTTTTCAGAAGTCCAGAAGTTCTGAAATATAATTTGATTTTTAGAGACACAGGGAGTCACTGATTTACTGATTTTAGAAGTTCCGTTTCCCTCAGAAATTGCACAAAATCTCTTTTACCTCCTCTGAAACACAAAGTAACTGAAAGCAGAAAAGTACTTCCTACTACATCATGTGTTAGGGGAGGACTCACTGGTAAGAGCAAATGTATATTACTGCTGCTGTAAGTGAAGAATGTAATTTAAAATAAAGCAGAAGTCCTTAATCGTCATAATCCTTCATAAGTTTGGTTGTCATTTGGCTTGTAATCAGACTGGTGAATTCACATTTTCTTTTTTATCCTTTGTATTCTAAAAGAAAACTTACAGCAAGTTGCTTTAACTTATTTATCAAAATCAGGATTCCACTGTGTTCATCTTAAATCTGGGTAGTTTATTTACAGTCCTAAAGTCTTGCAGCAATGGTTTTTTCCAAAGTACTGAGCCTCATTTCAAGAATGAGGATAAAACCCCACCTATTCATAGTTAATACAGTGCTCAGTGTAAAATGGCATAATTTACCCAGGAAATTATTCAAGAAAACCAGTTATCTTGCTCAGTTTTTGCAATACGTAAGTTGACTCTTCAAACTGATGTTGCTGACAGCCATTGCAGAAATGTGTTTGTGGGCACTAAAAATAATCAAAACAATAAACAGAAAACAGCACTGGAGGAGACTGGCCTACAAGGACAGAGGAAGCACTCAGGGCTCTGGGGAGGGTGGACACCCTGACAGATCTGCGTTAAGAGCTTACCCAAACTGCCCAGGGTGCTGAGATATGGCCAAGGGAGCCACTCATACCACAGAGACACACACTGCCTCTTCTGAAAGCTCTGGCTGCCCCAGGCTGCCTCAGTGCCAACACTGACTGTTTGGTTTACAACAGGTTTAAACTGTTTGCTGAAAGCCAAGGTGCCCAGCACTCCTGTTTTTGAAAGTGAGTTACCTTCAAGGGAGCCAGAAGGCATCCAGAAATAGCTGAGATAAGATGGAGTTATTTTTCAAGTTCTCCAGGGTCAGAAAAGCAGCTGTGCCCCTTCCTCAGGGGCAGATAAGATGGAGTAGCCACAGACATCATTCCTTCCTTTCTCTGGGGGATGATGATGATTATGAGGAGAAGTGCCAAGGCAGTAATGCTGGAAGTGATGGTGCACGGCAATGCAGAAACTGCTGGCAAATCATAAAACCGGCAGGTTCAGAGGAATTTTGGCACTTGTAAGTGGGATATCCTCAAATCCTGCTTCTTAGTGTTGAAATTACTAGCCTGCAGACCCACTCCAATTTGGAAAGTTTAATACAGGTAATCTTGCCAGGGTTTATGAAGTCAGCTTCAGGCAAGAGCACTGAGGGAGTGTGGCATTGCCCTAGTACTGGGCGGGCTCATGGGAGCCGTAGGACCGGGGGGGAGGGTTGTGCTCCGGAGAGGGGGCNTGGGAGCCGTAGGACCCAGGGGGAGTGTTGTGCTCCAGAGAGGGAGCTCCGAAGAGCTGAGGGGAGAGGGCCGAATGTGTGGCCCTGCTATGAGCTCGCAGCGTGCTTTTGTACCCTTAATTCAGCTGTGTCTCGTTGCCACAGCCTTTTCTACTTAGCTGTGGTAATAGGCTTGAAGGGAGCACTGGAACAACATCTGCAGAACAACATGGAACTCGGACACTGCTTGACCCAAACAAATCACATAGCAGGAAAGCATCTCCATATGAAATAAAGGCTTAAGATTATGGCAGGCAAGCAACAGCTCACATTAAACATGCGTGTACATCAATTTATGGCGTTCTAAAGACCATGAGACATAATTTTTGCAATTTCTTAGGCCTTGATACTGCCTTTTCGACAACCGTGCATGACATTTCTATCTGTGAGGGCTGCTACTCAGTAGAGGTTATTTTTATTCTAATGTCATGAACTGCAATTGAAATTGATTTCTTGTCTCCCTCTATGTATGCATATTTACACATGCAAAACCCCTATATGCAATAGGAATGTATATTGTATAGTGTATATATTGTATATATCTAGGTATAGTTGCAGAGACATCATAGCACAATGTTATAAGTGTTTTTACTTCTTTAGCCAGGGCCTAAGGCCTGACATTTAGAGTGGTGCAGTCTTCCACTCCCAGCCCTGTGACCTTCCTCCCTGGCTGCCCTGGAGTCTGTGCTGGAGCCAGATTTTCCCTCTGCTTTGCAACCACTGTTCTCTGGACCCTATCCCTGCAAGCCTTGGTGGGACTGGGGGTCTCTTCAGAGCTGGGGGGCAGTGGCACATGCCTCATCCTTGCCTTCCCTGAAAAGTCACTCTAGAAGTGAAGTGTTGATGTGTTGCATTGCCACGAGTACACCCTGCTCCTACCCCTGCTTATGGAGTGATTAATGCCAATTCATGAGGCAAGCAGCCATCACCTGTCACTGAGTGGGTGACATCTTCATTACCCTTTACTTAATTCTCAGGCCCTGAAGGTTCTGTGCACCCAGAATGTTGCGGTGATCCAGCAGAAGCTGGATGAGGATTTGGGCATCAGGTGGGTGCACTTTCCCGCCACAGAGAGTATTCCTGATGAGGAGGAGGAGGCAGTTTAGGCCATGCCCCCCTGATGTCCATCCTAGCTGGATCACCGCCCCCTGTTCTAGTGAGTTCTCTGTTCATCAATTTATGTTATGAAGTTGATTGGTTCTCCCCTGTTACTTCCTCCTCTGCATTCTCTTTATTGGTCTTCCCTGTGTCACCCCATATGATGTCAGAGTTTATGCATATTCATATTCCCTGTTTAATATTCATGTCCTTGCCAGAAAGTTCTGTTAACCCTGTTACCCCATTGGTTTGTGTACGTTGAACCCGCCCCTGAGACACCCTGATTGGTTTATGTTGCTCCCTCATCATTTCTCTATTGGTTGTCATTACTGTACCTCCCTCTCTCCACCCCCCCTTAAAAGACGTTGCAACCGTCAGTCTGTGTTCAGAGCAGCACAGACCTTGTAGGGTATTGTCCTCTCTGCCCCTCGTGGGGAGACAATAAACGCCTGGTTTGTGTTCTCCTGATCCGCCTCCCGTCTCTTTTGCCTTCGCCTCCCCACCGTCGGCTTCTGCCAGCTCCTTGGAGGAGTTCGAGCAGCCTCTACCAACGGTCACCTGTCATGGCTGATCCTGTTTAGGACTCGCGACTGACGCTTGCCTGGCTTCCGGGCAGCCAGGGGTCGACGCACCGACCACCCTCACAGCGTCACCAGAAGAAAACCCAGACAAACAATTTCTCCTCCTCCCTCCTGTCCTCAAGGTTCCTGGGCACCAGGTGACTGCTCTCCTCTTTACTGTCCTGGAGGGTCCCTGGCCCACCAGACCTCCATGGGAGAGGGAGGTGAAGTGCAGCAGCCCACAGTCTAGAGATCCAACCAGTTATGAGGCATAAGGGGGAACTTGAACCAGAGCTGCTGCTGAACAGTGAAACCCATCAATCTCCAGTAGCAGGGATGCCTCTACCATTGTTTGCATCCTCTGAGGATGGAGGGAGTGATTCATTCTTTTTTTATGTTTTGAGAGTCTAATTATAATTGTTATATTGATAGAGCAAAGCATGGACTAAGATTTGACTTGATCTGCAGAGGGTTCAAGTCACTAGGCATCATAAATTAAGTTACGATTTAGGTCATTGGAAATTATAAGTTAAAATGTATTATAAATTCTGTATTAATCTACTTATGGCTTGTACTATGTTGATTTGTGGAAATCCTGTGGCATTTTAATAATAATAATTTATGTGCTATATTAATCATAATATCCTAGCAAAAATTATTTCATTGTAACTACAGTATAGCATCATAATCATTCTGCCAAAGATGATCTCTTTCCTTAGTATTGAATGAAAGCCATCCACTATGGATCCTGCTACTAAGAGCAGATATCTATGTGTATGTATGTGTATGTGGGCACAACATAATCTGAGCAGGGAATTCAGCAAGTTTCTATGATTTGCTTATTCTGTGCAATTTCTTTTATTCTTTGTCTTCTTTTACCTTTTCTTACAAGTATAGTTCAACACAGGCCTGGAAAAGAGAGACATGAGTATCCATGATCACACCTCATTTGTCACTCACAACAACAGTACTGGGTCTGGCTGGGATGGAGCCCATTTTCTCCATACCAGCCCTCTGGTGCCCTGGTATAGACTGGTGACCAAAGCAGTGTTGGTTACACACAAGCATTATGTCTGTTGGGGAAGTTGCAGAGCCTCAAGGCCTTCTCCGCTTCTCACACTGGTAAGCAGGCTGAGTATGAGCAAGAGTCTGGGAGGGGGCACAGCCATGATTACAGAGCCTGCCTGACTAAAGGCATAACTCATGCCATCAAGGTTCCATGCCCAGCAATAAAATTGGGGTGGGGTGGTAGTGGGATGTGGATTTCACTAAAGCAGCCATCACTCAAAGGCTAGCTGGGCACTCGTCTGCTGCCAGGAGGTGGTGAGTGATCGCTTTTGTATCATTTTTCTTTTTCCTTAACCTATTCGCCTGGCTTTATCTCTACCCAGGAGCTATAGCTCTAATCAAGAGCTGCTCTGAAGCTGCTGTCCTGATCTTCCCCCCAGCCTGGATGGGTGGGGGCTTGGCTGCCAGACAGGGGCAGCCACCACACAACACACAGGAGACCACAGAGCACCAGCACTGACAATGGATGCCTGACAAACAACTGAGAGGGGCACTTGTACAGTGAAAACACACTCAGGTTTCACTCCCCATAGTCCACTACCTCAGCAGCAGGCTCTGAGTGTTTGACATTTAAAACCCCTGGGTCTATGACAGGAGCTTCCAGCAAAGCTGCAGAAATCGAATACTCTTACCAAGAAAGCCAAAAATGTATACTTGCACTAGGGCAGTGGAACAAGTCAAAATAAGGTTTACAGAAAAATATGAGCTAAATCCTCCAACTTCTGCTATGCAAGGGGCTATTTTTTCAAATAAAAGAATGCTGCTGAGAGAGGAATGCTTCCCACCAGGCTGAACTGTCAGATCTTCAGACCAGAATCCAGGCGTGGACCGGGAAGCAGAGAGCATTAAACACCAAACACCTCACCATTTTCTGTTCCCATGGCTTTTAATTCTGTCAAAACGGAGGCAGTTTTCACAGAGCTGGTGGAAGTCACGTGTAGCTCTTCATAAGCATTTTGGGTGCACAAAATGTAGCACATAGAGTAAGATTAGTTCTGCAGTTTTCCTTCTGCTCTTTCTCCCATCTCATCCTGTTAAATGCAGTTGAGTGGGTTTGCTTCCAACAATCTGAGAAACACAAACTTCAGCTGCTTATGAAATGCAACTCAGACTCCCAAGGAGATTTAAACATCGTGTCCCTTCTGTCAGACCATAAAAAGAAGGAGAAGGATGATCTTATTATGAAGATGTTTACCAGTCTCGTGTGACTAACAGTTCATCTTTATGTTCAAGACAGCTGGAGCATGATTTATAAGCAAGGTTTGCATGAGAGTCAATGCTTACATTCTTCCCTATTTGACCTGTGCAGGCCACAGTCTCCAAAAAAAGAGTTTCAAAAGAATAGAAGCGCAAGCAACCTCTTGGCACAAGTAATTTTGAAGCTTTATTTACAGTACGTGTGCACAGGGAAGGCAAACAATTCAGCTCTTTATTTGAAATAAAGATCTGATGTATAAAGCAACTGAACTGATACCGTGCATTAAATGTGTTGTGTGCCTTTTGTGTAGTGCTCAGGTGTAAACTTTGGTATAATTACGTGGCTCCAGACTTCGGGGTTATTAACAACTTAACTGCAAAGTAACGTGGGTTAAATGTTCTTATATTTAAGAAATTTCTTTACCAAATAAAACAATACTGTTGATTCATTGTGCTATTGTGTTATTACAGTTACAGGCTCTTCAGGAAGGACAGGCAAGGCAGGCAAGTCAGAGGATGACTATATGAGGGAGGAGTTGAAATGTATAGTGCCTGCAGCTGGTGATGACACAGTTGAGAGTCTCTGGGAAGGATGAAGATGCGTGTTGTTGTGGGAGTATACTATCAACCACCCATCTGGGACCATGACACTGAGGAATTTGTCCATAAAGAATTATCTCTAGGTCCTTGTCCTTATGGGTGATCTTAAGTTCCCAGACATCAATTTGGAACACCATAGAATGGACACAAGTAGTCCTGAAGCATGTTGAAGATAATTTCTTGATGGAGATATTAAGGGAACGGACAAGGAAAGGTGGCCACCTAGATTTGTTGTTTGGAAACAGAGAGCCATTCATGGGCAAAGTGGTGATTGGTGACTATCTTGGTCACAATGAGCACAAAGTAGTTGAACTACAAATCATTGGTTTACAAACACAACCACAAGAAAGCATAGCATCATAGAATAATTAAGGTTGGAAAGACTTTAAGATCATCAAGTCTAATCATCAGCCTACCACCATGACTATGTTCACCATTAAAACATATCCTCAAGTGCCATACCCATGTTTTGTGAACACTTCTGGGGATGGCGACTCCACCAGTTCCCTGGTCAGTCTGTTCCATTGCTTGACAACCCTTTCTATGAATTTTTTTCCTAATATCTAATGTAAACCTCCTCTGGTGCATCTCCAGTCCATTTCCTTTCATCCTGTCACTTTCTACATGGGAGAAAAGACTGACTCCCACTGAGTACAGCCTCCTTTCAGGTGGTTGTAGAGAGTGATAAGGTCTCCCCTGAGCTGCCTTTTCTCCTGGCTAAACAATGCTGTGGAGAATTATGTAAAAGGCTGTACTAAAATCTAGATAGACAACACCCACAGCCTTTCCCATATGCACTAAGCAGATCATTTTGTCACAGAAGGAGACCAGGCTGGTCAAGCAAGACCTGCCTTTCATAAACCTGTGCTACCTGGACCTTATACCCAGGTTGTCCTGTACTTGTTGCATGATGGCATTCAAGATGATCGTCTCCATGACTTTTACTGGCACTGATGTCAGGCTGACAGGCCTTTACTTCCCCAGATCCTCTTTCTAATGTTAAAATAAAGTCACAAAACACCCACTCTTCTAACCAAGCACTGATCTTTCTCCTGCTTCTGTGGTAAAACAATAACACCACTATGATAATTTGGAGGAAGAAAAATCCTTATTGTCTGTAATATTAGATGAACATTAGTTTCTTGTTTGTTTTTGTGTTCTTGCCTGTCTGCATGCCTACAACTAAATCAAAAAGGGGCTGTTTAAAGAAAGGACCAGACAGAAAAGCTAAGCAAGGAACTGCCAGAGGCAGCTGAGATCACAGAATCATAGAATGATTTGGCTTGGAAGGGATCTGGAAGATCATCTAGTTCTTTGTCTCTTTGGTTTAACTGATTTTCTCCATCTGCCTTGTGCCTCTCCCTCTGCCTGTCTACTCCCTCTCCTTGCATCCATGCAGCAACTCCATACACAAGGAACCTCTTTATCTTATAACTCCTTCCTACCTATGGCCTACAAGACCTTCTGAACTCTTTTCTCACATCTTCCCATTTTAGTCCACACACATACTTCCAAATCTCGTCAGATCTGTGAGCTTTTTGACCGTGCAACAATAGGAGAGTTCCTGTACCAGACCCAAGCCCCTGGCAGC
The DNA here is from genome assembly GCA_013397175.1 of Platysteira castanea. Taxonomy (NCBI): domain Eukaryota; kingdom Metazoa; phylum Chordata; class Aves; order Passeriformes; genus Platysteira; species Platysteira castanea. Next base: position 11,168 of record VYXC01008628.1, read on the forward strand.
AGTCGCAGCAGAATTTGTTTTCTCCAGCTTGCCCACTCAGACAGAAGTGATAGACTCAGAAACTGTAAACCTAAGATGAAAAGATAAGAAATCCTTTATTTTCCCAACTCCTTAGATCAAAGAATGAACTTTTCTAAAGCTATTTTCTGACACAAATGTGTCAGCAACTGCTTTTCTTGATTTTCATAAATACAGCAAATAAAGAAACTATATATTTTTATCAATATCACATTTATTCCAACAGTGTCTGAACAGCAGCAACGTTAGGCATGGTCCAACCACTCCTTCATCCTGTGTACTCGAGCACATTGACCAAGTGTGTAACCCACACCTGATCCAACCACAGGAGGTGTTGGAGGCCTATTGTGAACTGGAAGTGGTGATTTTCTGCAACAGTGACTTCCAGGGGGTAGTGCATTGTTTCTTGCTGTGCACTAATAAGTGCAAAGCAAGGTGCATGTGTATCATAGCAGTATTTAAGGGAAACAGTAGAACTAAACAGTTTCTCGGAGAAGCTTGTTGTAAGCCAGTGAATTGCTCGTAGCTATGGCGTTTTTCAGGCACTGCCAGAAGTAGGGCTGAGACTGAGGATTAGTTGGCCATTCCAGGACTGAACTGCTGCACAGCCTCTTCCTCAGCCGGACATAGCGGGACTTCTGCAAAACCTTCTCAAGAAATACCAAGATAATGACATCCATTTTGTCATCTAGAAGCCGCTGATGGGCCATGTAAAATGTTGTCTTAAAGCGGCCACTTTTAATATACCTGTTGGTCAGCACAAATATGGTCTTTTTGCTCAGCTGAATGCTCTGGGAAAGGTTGTCAAAGACTGGCTGTCCTGGGAGCCAGTCCCTTCCTTCCAGGCATAAATTGAACTGTCTAGCTTTTTGGTTTTCCAGCCTTTCTACCAGTTCCTGCAGCACCCACTCATTCACAGCTGCATCTTCATTGTCATAGGCAATAAAGGCATCGTAGCAAGCATCTGGTAAAGACAAGCGTCGATAGCCCTTCAGCTTGGCAGTGCAGTAATGGTAGCTATACCACACATCCCAGAAGTAGAGATGGCTCATCACTGTGAACACCATAAAGCCAAGGACGGTTGAAGCTGACAGAGCGTACAGGATCAAATACGACGTGTCCAGCTCACAGGTATACAGATCCAAGAAAACCACGCTCCTCCCCTTATGAGCCCCTGGGCCAGCACAGGTCACGTCTGTGGCCAGAAGAGGAATGTTCACCTGCGTATGATTGATCCACCAGACAAACCATACAGCCTCACAGTTACACTTAAAAGGATTGCCATGCAAGAGCAGCATCTTCAGGTTGTTAATGACATTTTCAGGGAAGCTAGATCTCTTAATTACTTCAATTTTGTTTGAGCTGAGGTCCAAGTACCTCAGTTTAAAAGCACCTCTGAGAAAATGTTTGGTTAGCATCTGAATGCGATTGTTTCGGAGCATCAGTTCTTGGAGCGATGACGTGCAATTGGACAGTTCTCGGGGAAGAGTAGTGAGAAGGTTATTGCTCAGGTCCAGAGTTATTAGGTTCTTCAGAGAGTGGAGGCTTCCCCAGATGAAACTCTTCAGTTGATTATTTGTTAAGTTGAGGATCTTGAGACTGGGGGGCATTTTTTCAAAAACATCATGAGGGAGAAAACGGAGCGAGTTGAAGGATATATCCAGCTCTTCCAGGCTGGTCAGATTCTTGAAGAAGGACAAGTACCTAGCATTGCCATCCACCCAGAGAGCATCTAAATGATTTCCTCTAAATTCTAAAATTCTAAGAGATTGACTTTCCATTCCTATGTCAATAGTGGTAGAAATGTCATTATCATTCATCATCAGCTTCTTCAGATGGGCTAGGTTTTTCATAAAACTAAGCACATGAGTAACACCTTCTGCCAGAAAATAATGCTGGTTATTGCTCAGATCTAGAATTTCTAAATGTTTTAGCTCTTTGAAAGCAGTTTGGTATAGCAAATCAACCCTGTTGTTAGAAAAATCCAGATACTTCAATCCAGACAAGTAAGAGAATTCACTTCCATTTATAGTTTGACTTATTGCATTATCTGACAAGTTGAGACATTTGAGGGAGCTAAGTCCCTGGAAGTCTGAGGGTTTAACAAAAAATACATTGTTTCTGCTTAAATCCAGAGTTTTTCCGTAGCTAAGGCAATCTTCCTTAACTAAAGCTTGGTAGGAAGAACCCTCTTTGTCTTTAGAATGGCAACTTCGCCCGTACACATCGTACCTGAAATAATGCATCTCT